>JAEMUL010000071.1:0-25000 GCA_034510155.1 Eucriotettix oculatus | reverse complement strand
GCGGTAGATGATCATCGATCCGTTGTTTTCCAGAGGCACGAAACACCAGATGAAAAACAAACACTGAAACGTAACGAAGAAGAGAGAGGATCGATTACATTCATACCGGCTGAGAACCGACGCTAAATTGGGGCGCGCTTACCTTCATCAGCCAGTAGAAGGGGAACCACGAAACCAGGAACCCCGAGAAGAACTCCACCACGGAGAAGAACGCGAAGGCGACCCAATACGTGAGCCACTTCGTGTCGTCGTCCTTGTTGGGCGTCTCCAGCGCTTTTATGGAACGGTAAGCGGGATACACGAATCCGATTACGTTGCACATCAGCTGGGCGCCGTAACCGAAAACCAAGTACACGGCAACGCACAGGACGCTTGCTGACACACAAAAAATTGTACATGCAAGACTTCATACGTTCATGAAAGAAACCGACATTAACAGAACAGCCGTAATTGCCTCCGTATTTATTACAATTTTCAAGCGTTTCTTCTCTCGGCTGAGGGACGGTAAAAAATAGGTGACAAAACTTTGCAAAATTATGATAAATTGTAGTAATGTACCGAACATTGAGACCGTTTCATTCATTTCATTATTTAATGTCGGATAATTTATCCCTTTATATCAAAAAATAATATGAATTAGCAAAGCGAGTCTGAAGGGCAATGTTAAAATACATACATTTTTTTGGAAACCGTTCCAGATGAAGCACAGCCATTTTCGCAGCTTGTTTTCAGTCTCGAGGCAAGTGTGCGGCAGCAGAGTAAATTATTAGTTACAGATAGAAAAAAAAACTTAAAAATAATTTATTCCGCTTCCACCCACATACCAGAAGGTTAAATATAAGCTGCGAAAACTTCAACGCCGTATCTCCAACGGTTTCCGCAAAACTATTTCAACGTCCGACGGCCCTCCGACTCTTCTTAACGGGGTCCAAGTAGGTTGGCTAAAATCACGGTCGTATTTTCAACAGCAACGTCACAACTAAGAAATTGTCAAATACTCTTCATCAAATCAAGTACGACTACCGAATGTGTGTTTCGTCACCATATTTGTGACTTCCTCAGGTTAATGTACCTACAAAAATTGCACAATTTTTTTTTACATTAATAAGTATCAAAAATTCTGTATTAGCATTAATCATAATACAATTATGAAATTTTGATGGAGAAATGTTTTTGCAAAATTTTTGTAACAACATTACTGGAGCAAGTATTAACTTATTTCATTTAATTATTGTAAAAAAAGCATGCCAATTGACTTATTATTAACAAATTTATAGGTTCGTAAATAAAAATAAATTAAGAGTACAAATTATATTGAATATAGAAAGTGAAAAAAAAGGAGGGTAAGGCAGACTAACCTCTATACAACAAACTGTAAAGGTTGGACAATTCTTCAAATACCATTAATTCACATTTTATCCCTCAAACACGAATCTGTTAATCTATACCGTCTCTTATTAATGCCATCACTTTGAGTGAACTACTTTCTTTCTTTCTTTCTTTCTTTACATAAAATAATCACAAAAACCTATTTGATTAAAAAAGCGTACATGTTCCATCTTTAAACACACACACACACAATCAAATTTAAAAAATAAAACACAAATTTTAAACAAATTAATTAAATTCAGAAAGTTTCATTTGGTGGGGGGGAAGAAAATTGAACAAACCTCTGAGTATTTCCCTAAAGTTTAGTTGCGAAGGGATCAACATTATTTCTTTCTCCGCTCACAAAAGCACAGACACTGAAGTTGACTCGCTGCCAATCTGGCAACATCCAAGCCTATTCTAACTACCTTTATAAAGGGACTTCTTTGTTTTACTTTACTTTCACTGCCTCAAAATAAAACTGCTGAGGACAAAGAGGAGAATGAGAGAAAGATTATATATATGTTTCTTGTTGTGGTATTCAGTCCCAAGACTATCATTTCCATTTCCACATAACTACCACTCCTTTGTTTATTCCATCCTTGGCCTGCCTCTCCTGTTCACTTCCCTCTAATGCAAAGACCCTTCTGTCTTAAAGCATGAGCCTATTAACATGTCCCTTCAAAGTCCTCCATATTGTCCACTCTTCCCCAATTCCTCCTGGTTAGTCACCCTATCCACCTCACCACATGAATGTGCAACCATTGTAATCACTTCAGAAGGTACAAGGCAACCATAACCATAAAAATTTGATGGGGGATGTTAAATTATCTACAGTAACATGCATATATTTATTCTACTTTACCAACTAGCGTACATACAGTATAAATATCTTTTATCGATAGGATTCATTATCGTACACGTACGGCTTCCGAGCTTTATCTTGTGTGCTTAAGGGTTACTCAAACAAGAGAGAGAGAGAGAGAGAGAGAGAGAGAGAGAGAGAGATAAAACCCACGTCTTGTTGCTGCCACAAATCACATGGATACAATCACTATGCAAACAGAAAACTTTTTTACCATTATTAAATCAATAATTTACACAAATATCTATTATATTAATACTGATTAGACAGGCCTAAAATTAACAGTTCAGAGTTAAGAAAAGCAGTCATTTACAAGCAACTAAACTTGTGACAAGGATTCTACCAGGCCACGACTCTCAGAGTTACTAATATGTGAATAATGCTGACACACACGCTTCAACACACACATTTGTGGACTCGTGTTGGAAAAAAAAAATGCCAAATTCCACTTTAGAAGATACAAACAGAAAATGGACGAGGTGCAGACGACAATTTGCAATTTGGACACGCAAGCTGGCGTGAAGTCAAATTCGACACGCAGTTTTTTCAGGCATTTTGTATTCCACTTTGGCCACAAACCCATAGAAGAATCATTATTCAGGTATACCACTGTCCAAGTAAAAAAAGAGAAAGATAGACGAGAAGCGAACCGGAGAGACGGATGTCGGAGAAGAAAAGCAAACAAACCAATCCAGGGTTTACAGAGAGAGAGAGAGAAGGCAGCTGTCTCGTAACCAATCAACTAATCAAGGGCAAAGTGAAAAAAGTTCACTTGGGCCACCAGAACCTTCCGTGAACTTGTACAAATACAACTGTCGAGGCAGAAGGGAACATCCGATGACCTTAAACAGATCAAATCTCTGGGAAGTGGCGCACAGTCTGTTAGCCTGGAGATCAGTATGAACCATAGTTACCACGTTACTTCCGTCTCATTTCACTATAGGTATACACGTTAGCAGCCTCCAGTTGAGGGGCGTGTACGTGGGGGAATACAAGTTCCCCGTGTCAGTTGCCGAGATGGAATATCAAGTTAATGTATGGCAACACGTACTTGAGGGACGCACACACAACCTTTTCCTATCACGTGTGTTGCTGCGCTTCTTCTACTGTAATGTTATGAATTGTATTACAATCTTAGGTTATGTGTGATGCAACGACATGCAATTAAACCTTCCGCAAGCCGTTCAAAACTTAAAAATGGCTTATTTAAAGAAAAACATCTTTCCAAATGAGGAGAAGAAACAAAGTTTTTTTTAGAGTGAGAAGTTTAACTTACCCATAAAAATATAGAGTCTCTTGACGCCCGTCCTCGCCTCTGCTATGGAAAGATAATTAGTCCACGGCTGTTTCGGATCGTTTAATATCTTTTCCAGATATTCTTTCCAGTACAGTATTCTGGAGCCCATCGTGTAACGTTGGCTCGCAAAAATTTGAGAGGAGGAAGCGTTACGTTAAGAAAGGCGAGTGACCTTGACACACGGCAATTTTAAACCTAACTAAAGACGTTGCGCTCGGGAACAGCAATTTAATCCAACCGAGTGCCACTTTCAAATTCTATTAATTTCCATGAGTCAAGCAAAGATGTTATTTAAGAGCAGATTTTCGTCATCACGCGAATTGATTTTGACGGAAGTCACGTGCGTGGTTCTGCTCGCGTTTATCGTTTATTTAAACACCGATGTTGTAAAACTTTGAAGAAAAAAAATTGGTTTTTGAATAATAATAATAATAATAATTCAAAGAGCGGCCATTGTCAGTGACGTTGAGTCGCGCGACCGTAATCAATATCTTTGAACAGTTGACATGTGTCAGCTGTTTACACACACTTCTTTCTGCGTCGACTTTTCGAAACGTTTCTCCGGGTTCCGCTTCGCGATGCACGCGAGGAGAAGAACGAAACGTCACGTCTGCGCCTGAAGCGTCGCCGAGCATGTGATTGAAGATGTCCAAAACGGCGTCGGACGTGTCGGGCAAGCAGATTTTCGTCCACCTCTGCGGCGACACGGACGTGAAACAGATCGACCTGAACGTCTGCCCCACCGCGGAGGACGTGTGCATCGAAATCTGCAAGCAGCTGGGCATAGGCCCCGTGGCGCGGTACATATTCGGCCTGTGCGTACACGGGACGAATTTGTTTTGCCCCGATCACAGAATTTTAAATTCCCAGTGTCAGTACGACTTCAGGTTGAGGTTCAAAGTGCCCAGCCTTTCCAGGCTGAAAAAGACCGACATCAACGCGTTCAACTACTATTTCCACCAGGTACGCGGCGATGTCATGGACAACAAGATCCCCGACATCAGCTACGACAAATTCAAGCAGGAGCTGGTCGGTTTGGGGGTCGCCGACATGTACAGGGTGATGCTGGAGAAGGGCGTGGACCGGGAGAGCGTCGAGAGCGACTACAAGAAGTACATCCCGAAGGAAGTCATCAAGCACCACTACTTCCTCATCAAGAAACCCATCCACGACAGCTTGTGCCGCATCAAGAAAGGGGGGAACCACGACGCCTGGTACGTCAAGGGGCAGTACCTCAAACAGTTCGAAGACATGGCCCCCAATTACCTGACCGAAGAATACAGAGCTGAAACGGATGAAAGCGGCTGCGCTCGCAACATATTCATTCGGATAAACCCTTTCCACAAGGACATGCCCGGGATATCTTACAGACACGACGTGAAGAAGGAGGTGAGATTCGCCTTTACGTAATCAAATTTTTATTCCAATTTTACCCCTGTTATTTAAGCATTCTAATTTGAAATACGTTTACAAAATTATACTTTCAGCGACAATCGCAGTTTGTGGGTCTGTTTTTCACAGAGGTGTGGAATGACGTGACTTTATAAAGCGTCCGAAGTAACCGTTTTCCATCCTTCTATCGCCATCTTCAAACGTACCTTCTTTTACAGTGGACGACGCTCTGCTCCGTCGAGGACCTGTGCTACATATCGATGAGAAACGATCACACGCTGGAGCTGTCGAGGAAAAACGGCATCCCTTCGTACCTCAAGTTTTCCAACGTTAACGTGTTGATGTCTTTTGTGAGTCTGTTGGACGGATACTACCGGCTGATGGTGAAGTGGACGTTCAACCTGTGCAGAGACGTGCCCACGCCCGCCCTCCAGAGACTCTACCTGTGGAAATGTCACGGTCCCGTGGGGTCAGTATGAAAACATATAATCGGGATAAATTTAATAACCTGTCGGTTATAAACCCATCCATGTTGTTATCCAGGGGAGAGTTTTCCTATGCCAAATTAGAGGAAAAACGAAACAACGGTCCCGGCTGCTTCATCCTCCGAGAAAGTGAAGCAAAGTACGACGTTTATTATTTGGACGTGTGTACGGAAGAAAGGTAAGGTTGTTTCTGTTAGTATGTCTTATGTTTATGATATATAGCTGGAATATTTCCTTTCACTGCAAACGTTACTCATCAGATATTTGAATATGTAATGTTATCTTTTTTTTTATCTAGCTCTAAGCCAAAAACGTTCAAAATTGAGAAGATTGGAATGGATCAGTACAAATTCAGCAAAGACGATTCCGTTCACACTTCCATCCCTCGACTGATTGCCGCGTATAGGTCAAAATCCGGAGATCTTTTCTTACAAGAATGTCTTCCTCCTTCCGAATACGGTTTGTAAAGCTCGCCTGTCAAAATTCACAGATCTGCAGACGAATCAATTGAAAATGTAGAACGCTGGAGCGTTTACAAATCGATACCGAAGTCAAATTGTCAATAGATAAGAGTTTTCCTGTTTCAGATAAGTCTCACCTCCTGCTCTGTCACCTGGATTACCACGCGACAGACGACTCGTCGACCGACAACCTCCTGGCGGATTTGCATTTGAGCTCCCCGCAGTGCATAGACGTGAAAACGTTACAAGTGTATCAAAGTAAATATACATCTCCTTATAATATATGTCCATGTTAACGATACGTTTAGTATGTTGTCTCAGTCGATGATACCGACGTCTCGCTCCTGTGATTTTTCACAAGGAGTATTTAAAAGCGACTTTAAAATGCGGCACCATTAAATTCCTTTTGTAAATTTGTTAGATCAAAAGAAAGATGGCAAAAGCGGCATCTGCACGGTCCACCGCTGTCTCTGGAAAGCCACTAAAACAAAGAAAGTGGAGGTCGCCTTGAAAGTTTTGAAGTCGGAGCACAAAGAAAAGCACCTCGGGGTAAGATGGAGTTTCTTTAAAAAAGTCGTCATACTTCAATCTTCTGCAAGCGTCGCTTTGTTCTAAAACTTATTTCTATCGTTTTTAAGACGAGTCGGTTACGGGTAAGGTTATCATTTAGTTTACTTTGGACTCTGTCGGCAGACTTTCATGGAATTGGCCGGAAGGTGGGCGTTTCTGCAGTCCAACTCTATCGTGAAGCTGTTCGGGGTTACGCTGACGAGCCCCGTGGCGATGATGATGGAGTACCTCGGCGTCGGCCCCCTCGACGCTTACCTGAAGGAACGCGCTTCCGATATGAAACAGGTCGACTTGGTCGAAGCCGGCTCCTATCTCGCAAACGCTCTTTGGCATTTGGTAAGCTATCCTGATCGGAAATTAATTTATGAGTAATTTTTTGCGCGCGTAACGCGTTTCTTCTTGCAGGAGGAACACGGAATCGTCCACGGCAACATCAGGTGTTGGAAACTGCTCGTATACGTTCACGATGAAAATACTTTCCAGGTCAAATTATCAGATCCCGGGTTGTATACCATAACACCTTCGGAGTAAGTTATCGCCACACGTATCTGTCTTACCTTAATTAGCTAACGTCTGTTGTGGATTATAAATTATCTCTCGAATGATGGCAGTTGAGCTTGTTTTATTGTCTTCTCAGCCTTTCAAACTCGCACATATCCGTAGGGTCTTTTAAGTAAGCGGCGCATTTTTTTTGTAGCGGTAATCGTCTTATACGTTTTAATTCCCTCCAGCATCCACTGGATACCGGTAGAATGCTTCTCGTCCACGGACATAACGAGAGCGTCGGTCGCAGCAGACGTCTGGGCTTTCGGCACGACCCTGTGGCAGATTTTTGCGTTCGGACAGTCTCCGTCGGTTATACCGAACCTGGCTGCCGTCAAAAAGGTATTCATTCACGACGGAATCATCTTATTTACCTTCATGACGGATTGTACTTACTGAAGCCGTTTTTGGGTTCATCTCTTCCCTTGAAAAATGCTCACATTATCAAGTGAAAAGTTTAAATTTGACATCTGTTATATACTATATTCTTCAAATTTAACTAATAACATTTTGGCATATTTTCGTGCCTTGTCCAGGTTTCCTTCCTGTAGAGGAAAATTTGTACAAAAATGATGACGATAACGCACCAAATTCACAAGATGACTCAAGTAATACTTACAATATACAATTTTCTTGGTTTCCATTTTTAGTTTAAGTTATATTTCATCTTGCACAATATATTTAGAGGTGACGGGCCTAGCTATAACCACTCGTGGAAGGACCTCAATCGCTATTGTTGCGGTTTCATACCGTTTTATTAAGTTTCCACACGTGAAATTTTAAAATTTGGTTTACTTTAACCTTCCTTGGTTTTAATTTACTGTAAATATTGCCTCTGTAGGAAGAAAACCTGAAGAAGGCAGAAATATATGCTGAAACACTATTAATTAAATTTAAAGAATAAAGTTTTTAAACATCATAAATTGTTTTATTAAAAAGCGAAGGCTTATTCAAATACAAATATACAAACTTTGACCCGGGTTCGAAACCGTCTAAACGGTCGTAATTTACAGTTTTACCACAGCGGAAACAAATTACCCAAGCCGAGAGATTGCCCCGATTCCATTTACAAATTGATGACGGACTGCTGGGACCTGGACCCGTATCGGAGGAAGAATCCGCAGACCATAATGCGAGACATAAATCACATCCTGTACGGAGGTAAGCCGGAGGGAGGGTGAGAGAGGAGGGAGGGTGAGAAGGGTGTGAATGATACGCAACAGCGTCCACTTTCAGTGTTCAACTCGAGGAGGACGCATTCGTACGCCACGGCTTTCCCCAAAGACTTCCAGACGTTGGCCCAGGCCAAGGATTCCAAGATATCGGACTCCAAGATGAGCATCTCTTCAGGGGAAACGGGTTTGGCTCTAACTTGCTTTCAAATTCATTCCTTGAACCTAGACGCGACCGTTGACGCCAACTTCGCCCTTTGCAGAAGTCACGCTGCTGGACTATTCCAAGACGCTGCTGAATTCCAACAGCTCGTCCACTTCCGACATCTTCAGCTGCGTCGCGAGTCAGGACAGGCCGTGGCTGCAGACCGACAACTTGAACGTAACTATGCACAACCATTCATTATATGTGGCGAGTGGCTACCCTTTGTAAAAGTTGTTGGCCGTTTTCCTGTCACAGTACAACGAGGAGGATTTAGTGACGCCCGACATTTCTACGATAGTCTCGTTGTTCACGTTTCCCCAAGGCACGTCCTCAATCGACACGACGATTCAAAGCATCTTCGATCTGGACGGCGATTGCAACGTCGTACTGCAGGGCCGCATCGGGCAGGTAGGTATCCCTAACCTTCCTAACCTTCCCTCACCCTTCCTCCCTGTCCTCATGCCGCTCGTGTTGCAGGGTTTCTACGGTGAAGTGTACAAGGGAACCCTGGAGAGGGGCAACGAAGTGGAGCCGCAGTTGGTGGCCGTCAAGAAGCTCAAGACGAACGCCCTCAACGCGTGCATCCAGGACTTTGAGAGGGAGATCTCCATAATGAAGGTAGCGTCGCTGTGAAGGGCGCGCGGGAATCCTTTCTGTGTCAACAACTCGTTAATGTTTGCAGACCCTGAAACATCCCAACATCGTGGAAATAAAAGGAGTCATACAGGAGCCCGAAATTAGTCTGGTTATGGAGTTTGTTCAGCACGGCTCGCTGCAGTGTTACTTGAAAATTCACAAGGAGTCTTTGGAGCATAAAATACTCCTGAAATTCGCCCTCGACGTCGCGAAGGTTGACCACTTCCTCCCTCTCCCCCCCTCCCCTCCCCTAACTTTGTAACGCAACTCCTGACAATCGTTCGTTAATTTCAGGGTATGGAATACTTGGGGAAGAAAAACATCGTTCACAGGGATTTGGCTGCCAGAAACATCCTCGTCGCCAACGAACATCACGTGAAAATTTCCGATTTTGGGCTCGCGCAGGTGATGGAGTCCAACGGCTACTACATCATCAAGACCAGCAGGGAGCTTCCCATAAAATGGTAATCCCCTCACGTGCGCGCGAAACCCCCGCGTTTCCCAAGAAAGTCACGCGAGATGTTACGTTGCAGGTACGCGCCGGAGAGCTTGAGGGACGGGAAGTTCTCCCCGTGGTCCGACGTGTGGTCCTACGGAGTGACGCTTTACGAGATGTTCTCGAGGGGCGAGGACCCGAGACTGCCCGCGGTCAGCGGGGAAGACCAGCAGGCCATCCTGAGCACCCTCGAGAGCGGCGCCCGCCTGCCCTGCCCCAGCCAGTGTCCGCAGACCATCTACGTGCAGCTCATGACTCCCTGCTGGCAAGCCGACCCTCACCGCAGGCCCAGCTTCTCCAGACTCGTCCTCGACGTCGAGGAGCTCATGTGTCCCACGGGCACCTTGGTTCATTATTAGCTTCACATTCGGATACGAAGCGCCTCCAAATCTGTATTTTGCGGCATGAGGTAGACTTTCCCCGTGAATAAATCTTCACGGTCAACCGAGAGCATTTCATCTGAACCTAAAACAAGTTCCAAAGAACTACATCGGGGTGAATGACTATAACTCGAGGTTGTCCAACTGGTAAAGTCGTTGTTGGATGCTGGGATTAGTCCCACAACTTCAGCTGCAACATCTGGGCTCGGCCACGTGAAAATTTGTAATATTTTAATTAAAGGACTGAGGACGTCCCCAAAGTTGGACAAAACATTTTCAAATTAAATGAAATATTTCTTTCATTTGAGCATTTAATTTAGTTACTTTCTCGCGAAACGCACGCTGAACGTTTAACCTCCGAGGTCAAACGTGACGTCCGCATTTCGGGATTGTGTCCGTTTATCTTCTGGGCCAATTGTACCGGTCATCGAGTGGAAATGAAATTTGTGGAGTCTCGGTAAAGTGTTTCAATTGGAAACCGCAGCTGGATGGGGGGAAAAAAATTATTTACTCTCACGTCAAATACCAAATTTAAAGCAAAACCACGCGCGCCTGGAAAAAGCCCAACACTTTAGGGTACTTAATCTAATGTGACTGGAATTGCTCTGCATAAACCGTTTTGCAGCCCAAGTTAACGTCCATCAAAAACGATTACATTGACAAGTTTAACTTCTCTCCGCTCGGCTTTACGCCCAAGAGCGTCGCTGACGCTCGCGCTCCCGTAGAAATGGGTAACTAAACAACGATGAATTTTGCCTACATGTTTTTTATGCGTGTCTAAGAGGTCTAATTAGAAATAATACTTTGTCCCAAAATGTTAAGCAAGTATGTGTGTTATTTTTTTTTTTAATGTATTGAATTATAAGAGAGTTTTAAATGTTGCAGTGTTATTAGTCGTTATATTGATGTATGTTTGTGTGTGTGTGACAGGTTCAACTGAAGAAAAAAAAGAACATTGTGCCCCCCCCACCCCCCCCAATTTTTTAAAGTAATGTTTCATATCGAAAATCAATTCATCAATTGTAATGGTGAAAATAGTTGTTCCAAATTTTGTGCGTAGCCAATTCTTCTCGAGCATATATAATATTTTTATTAAGAAGAGAGACGAGCGCCTGGGCAATTGACAAAGTGAGGCGACTGACGCGCAAGCCTGCCGAATTTAACGCGCGTGGCAATAAGACACGAGAATATTTGTGTGCAAGCCATATTACTATGTAACGTTTCCTTGTTTCGCTATAAAGAATTGTGTCTTATATTTTAATAAAATAAAATAACGCCCGGTCAAACCGACAATTCAGAGTAAAGTAGTCGAGGTGCGTAAGCGATTCTTCAGCTTCCACGAGGGCGTTCGACCCACGTCGACCTTTGGCCCGGCGTCGGCAAACGTTCGACGTTTAGCTTCCGGTAGCAGCCGAGGTTTTTGTCGGTTGCAATTCAAATTATAATTTTCAATTGATAACTGCACCTGTCGGATATAACCAGAAAATAAATTATGTAACATTTTGGTACATTTATTTTATTCTAAATTATTTTTTTTAAAAAAAAAACTAGAAATTGCTTCCCCCTCCCCCCAATTTTTTTTCTTCCGGGAATGAGGTTTTGTTTCCGGTAATCAAGCCTAATGTGCCTTTTTCTTTCTTTGCGATGTAACCGTTGCAGTCTTTCTTCTGCAATACGCCTCCTCCGTCTTCCCCGATTATCGTTTGGCGGTTTTTAAAAATTTGTTAATGTGGAAAAGAAAATAGTCTTCCTATTGATACAAAAACCTCCCCATCTGTCTTAAATGTAAGTGATCACAGATTTAAATCAACATTTTCTTAAGCTTTGCCTTTGGTTTTATAACTTACATTTGATTAGATGTTAAAAATTGCAATCGACTTTCACGCGCAAGGAAGAGTTTCACTGGAATTTATACACGCATGTGTGTGTATAAAGATTTCTTGGTTCAATCTAATGCCTCATTACACGTGTCGTCTCACTTCAATTCTTTCGTTCCCCGTACGTTTAGCTACGATACGGAGGGGAAACGTGACGACGATTTGCTTTCAATTGCTCAAATAGATGTGCGCGACAACGTGAAGACCGAAAGGAGACGGTTAGGTTCCGATCGAGTCGAGACGTTTGGTAACCGTCGCCATCCGGTTTGTTACGGGTTACCGAGAGTGTTACCGGTGGTTGTGTTATGTTTTGTACATGCTATTGGCTGTTGGTGTAATATAGTGAAGAAATTTTAAAAAAATGTTAAATTGTATGAATTTATGTCCTTGAATGTTGATTGGCTTTATCTTTCAAGTGTGATAAATGCTTATATGTACAGTGTTTAAGTTCTAATAAAAGTGTATTCTACCGTAAACGGTATCTCGTTTCTATTTGGCTTTGACAAAATACGTAAGGCAGAGGTGGAAATATTGGATAACATTCCTTGAGGTTGCTGATTGTTTATTATCTGACTACAGCTACAAATGTTCCCTATATTACGTGATGGCTTCGTTGCTCCTTTCCCATAATCACATCATGGAAAATATCTTCATGGCAAGTAATCATCCCAATCACAGCATCAAGTAAAGGCTCCGTTACACAGTTTTGTTGGCCCGTTTTCTTACGCTTAGAATAAACCCACCTGGCGTCACGACGGTCTCAGTTTAACCGATATTTTCAGAGGGTAAGAGTTTTTATCGCTCGTCTCTTGCCGGAACAGCTGCGCGTGTTGCCAGGCGTTGTCGCCGTCGCCTCCGCTCAGTTCTGCGGTCAACGTGAACCATCTGCTGCCGTCGAATTCGTCCGTTTCGAAAACGTGCCCGGCGCCTCCACCTGCGCAGCAAATGTGTTAGTGCGCCGTGAAGTCAAAATATTACCGGGTTGCCTCACGGAGACTCGCGTCGACGGCGAGGACCGGGGATGACAAATTAATTACATGATCAAATGCCCACCGGCAAACAATAATATGAATGATTTACTATCATCAAGTTACCTGGAATCATCTGACAACTGGTCTCGTTACACAGTAACAAATTAACTTTGCCCGACGCGTACAGAGCCGTGGAGCAACATATTTTGATCCTCCCGACGCGCACGTCATCGTCTCCGCAATCAAATTTCCAACTTATTTTCCCGGAGCTGAGACCTTCTGTACAAACAAAATTTATTTTATGAAAGGGATTATTTATCAAAACTGTTTGAAGTTTTAAAAAAATGATACATGACATGATTGGTAATTTTAGAGAAACGCTGCCAACACAAAAATTACCTTTCCTGGCTAGATAAACCATCTTCCAATCCTTCTCTTCTTTCCTGAACAACGATTTGCACTCGAAAACGCCCTTTTGCCAACGAGGGACAGATTCGTCGGAAAAGTTTCCCCTCGTGTACAAATCACGAGTCGCGGAGTAGAACACGTGAGCTTCGCCGAGGGCGATTTCCGCGCTCGTCGGGGTCCACACGAAAGGCGTGATTGGGTCGTCTTCGTCTACTTCTCCTCTGGCCAGTCTCCACGTCATCGACCCTGATGTGCGACCCTGGCGATTTGGTCAACGTGTTAAAATGTGACGTGACGGTACACATGACAAACAACATGCTTCGTAATTCGTTCGAGACTTCTCTCAGCGTAAGACTCTCCAATGAGACGAGACGCTAAAATCTGGCTTTGCGTTTATTTACAAACATAAAGAATTAAAATTTATTAATCGGCAAGAAATGTTATGCGCCGACAGAATGCATACAAAATCAGTTTTCTACCCTAAATGAGACATCATCACATTCTTACCCCGTACCCTTCCTTGTTTGGAACCTGAGGCGTAAGGAATTCGACTAATTCTGAAAGCATCCGTTTCTGAAGAAATTTCCTCCTGGGCTCGGAGCAACGGCTTTGCAAGGATTCCCGTATTTTAATCAACGCTTCGAGCAGGTCGCTTTCCGAGCAGGCTCTTCGACGAGTCATCGCTTCCTTCGGTTTGCCGGTATACCTCCACGTGACGTCTTGGACGTCGTCACACGAAAAAGCGATGACGTACGACAGCTTCTTGTTCCAACCGACTTCGTACATCAGAGGTTCGTCCACCACGTTTTCGCACGGGTCGCAGTGCAGCCAACGCTTCGAAGCGTGCGAATATACCTGAAATATCGCCATAATTATTCTTTTAACGAATCATCATTTTATTTATGACAAGTAGAATTTTATTAACGTCTGTTCAGTTCCTCCCTCAAATCATTAATTAACATGTCTCGAGATTTATTACTATAAATGCTATTTCGTGATAACATCTAAAACTTGCAGAATGTTTCCTGCTCCTGCAGTGCTTCAAATTTATTGTACTACATGAAACAGTTTTTCAGTTAATATTGAGGCACACAATAATGGAGAATTTTTTATCTCGTGCAATGCTAGAGGTCCGTGAATTGTTTAATGTGATTGTAATTCCAACATGTAATATTACAGGCACATAAATACTGTTTAAGTATGCCAAGAGACTTTTTTTTAAAAATTTATTTTTATTACTTAACCCAAAATTTGACCACTGTAAAATATTTAAAAGAAAATAAAGAGTTTTGAAAACCGACCTCTGTCCACACGTGATCGGTTTCATCGTATACGAAGCGTGCGTCCCACCCGAGCGCCCGGCACAAGAAGGTGAAGCAGTTGGCCCATTCTCCGCAACGACCTCTTCTGGTCTGCAACAACTTGGCCACGTCGTTGTAACGAGGGAACGGGACGTTTATCTGGCAGTTGTTGCAGACGTAAACCTGTAATACAAAGTGAGAACACGCTCCGTGAACGCACGCGTTTGAACTCTTACGGGTACGTCGAGGGAAATGGCCGCCTTTACCTCCACTCGAACTCCGTCGTCGTGTTCGGTGTGCGAGGCCACGGTCTCGTTTTTACATTCGTGACATTCGGGAGAGTCGACCCAGGAAAAGAAGCTGTTCTTGAACCACGACATCAGTTCAGCCAGCATCAGCTCCGCTACGTCGACGTCGTGCGAAAGCAGTTTCGTATCTTTCCTCGTGACTTTTTGGATGCCGCGCAATTTTCTTTCTGCGTTGGCGGAGAATTCGGCGACGGGCAACAGTTTCAAAGCCTCTCTCTGCAACGACTGATCTTCGTACTGCATGACACATTCAGCCCGCGTCCACAAGTTGTTGATAAAACTGGAATGATGCCTCGGCCTCTGAAATAAAAATCCATTACAATTCAGTTTTAAAAAATAATAAATATGCTGAAAAACAAATATTGACATACCGATTTATTTTGGAGGCTATTTGTTGTTTTGTTCGTGGCCTTTTGTTGACTTGAAGTCTCTCCTTGGCACTTATTTTCCGGATTTTCCTTCTCGTCGCTCGTGTCGGCGGGAGTAGCGAGAAACGTTTCCCTCCTCTTGAGTATTTCATCTCGCATGTCTTTCAATTTCGGTAAAGGCGCATTTTGCGGCAAAAATAAGCGATCCTCCCCCTTCGCAAAAGAAATATTGCATTCATAAATACTGAAATGTTGGCCTTCCGCAGCATTAAGTTGAATTTTGAACGGTAAATTAATTTTTTTAATATCATAGCATATTTTAATATTTGCTGCAGTGAAACCAAGCCAAGCGGTCCAGAGGCCTTTTGAAATTTAAATTACACAATAGTGGAACAATATGTATGACAAATTGTTTTAAAAACAGTTTTCTTTGTTTAACAAGTCTAAATATTCCAAGTATTACACCGATCGATATACCCGCTTATCTTACAAGTGGAAATGTAGAGTTTCTTGCTATGTTTAACCATTTTTTACAGCGTTTTGATACTTGACCTTCAAAAATCTCATTTTTCGAGGACTGTAATTTGGAACGTCAGTTGGTATTCATAATGTACACAGAGTAACCACATCATCATGTGTAAGAGCACGTAAATTATCGCAGTTCGCAAACTGTTTTTTCTTGGAGAAATTAGCCTACGAAAAATTGAAATTTCTTCATTTGTAATCCACAACTTGGGGTTACACGGAGTACACGAAAAAGTAATGTTATGCATTCAATTTGTAGGTCTGAACACAATGCAGTTTATTTGGAAAGGATACGTCCACGCTATCGTGGTTAATTTAGAAATTCGTAGATGCCTGCAAACGGCTACCAATTTTGAACCGGACACAATCAATATAAATGAAAAAAAAAAGTTTTAAACTGCCAAAACATGAGGGAATGCACCGAGATGGTGTGGCAACCAATTTCCTTTTTTCTGGACCACTTGGCTTGGATTGGCCCTGAGGGAAAAATACATTTATTAGCATGTAATCTACACGAAAGAATAAATGTACCATTTAATACAAGAATGAAATTAAGTGTTGTGCGTGTGCGAGGATATCAAATATAACAATACATGTGTATTTTATTACCGTTGTATCTTCTGCCACCAGAAGCTGTTAAATTAATTATTAAAAGAAATATGTGTACCGAATTCATACCTCCTGAAAGCCCATTTCAAATAAACATTCCATGGCTCCTATCGCCGGGATTATCTTACTCATGACGGTCGGGTTGGCCAGGCGTAAACTCCTGTATTTTGGATCCGCAGGGTTCTTGAGGACATTGTCCACGACCTTGATGAGCACGGACGAGGTGTCGAGGTAGGAATCCTTCTCGTTCTCCTCTAACGACAGGATACAGGGAATGGTCATCTTCGCAGGATGACTCGACTGTCACATTTGACGTCGTGCTTCGCCGCCGCCGCCGCCGTCGACTCGTAAATCGATCACTTTAGTCGAATATCGCTGGCCAGCGATGTCAGTCACTTTTGACTTTGCGTATGTTGCACCTAGGAACCTGTAAATTTTTGTAGAAAAAATATAAAGCAATATTACTAAACAACTGTTTTCATTTTTATGTATCTATAGCACAGTAGCGTGTTACTGAGTTTGACTTTTTCGTGAGACATTCACGAACCTTTCCTCCTTAAGCTAGGTTTGGCTGTGCACTGCCTACCGTTTACATATTGGGCAGATGACTGCCAAGTGCTGCCCTCACTACAGAGAACTCTGCTATTTTTTGGCAACTACGACCGGTTGGAACGTCGATATATTGTTTATATCAAGTTGAATATTTTTCCCCTTTGTGTTTTCGCTCAAGCATAATGTCCATAAACAGTAACTATTCACTTTGTATTTTCGATAGAACAGACGTAACGAGGAAAGGTTCGAGAAATTCTCACGACAAAGTCACGCTATTGTGCTATAGATACGTAAAAATGAAAACAGTTGTTTAGTTAATATTGCTTTATATTATTACTACAGAAATCAAGCAATAACAACAAGAGCCAGCGCCCGGACTTTGAAGCTGGTTTCCAGTGTTTAATTGGGTCGGTTTCTATTACTTGTTGTTTTATTCCCCTTAAAGGTGTCAATTACTGAACAAAACGAAATGAATTATTTTCCATTACGTGTGACAGTAAGTACTGTGTGTGTTTATAGCTATACATCATCATTTTGCGTATACAGAGCCTTCTGAAGTCAGCCTCAACATGATGTCATCAACTGGGAAGATGATTTCACTAAACCTTTAAAGGCGCCGAGTTCTTATAAAATAAAGTCATTTTCTATCAAAGGTCCTAAAAAATGGTAAAAAAAAATTATGACACCACTGGGTTTAATTATTATAATTACATTTCTTTTACAATATTCCGATGATAATTATATACTACGTTCGTCTATCAATTGAGAAAACCGCACTGATTTTCTTTGAATAAATAAAATATCTACTTGCCTGCCTTAGAAAGCTGTCACGACTTCAAATCTGACTCTTTTAACGAAAAAAATTGAAAGAGCACTGCCTCACTTTTCTCGGAGCGTGTGGACTATCGATTGTGAACAACATCAGCGCGTCGGGGGCTGACTATCGATTGTGAACAACATCAGGGCGTCAGGGGCTGACTATCGATTGCGGGATGGTAAACAGTTTGTTATTTTGCATTTTCAATACGCGTGCTGAAAACCGTGTACACGTGCTGTTTATATTATTTGTAGATTCCTGCAGTAATGATATAAGGCAACTAGCTTGGCCTTGGCCTTGGCATGAGCGCGGGCGACTGGCAGAGCTCCGCGGAGGGCGAGACCATCTTGCAGCACCTGTACAACCCTCAGACGTCGGGGAGGAAAGTCATGGGTACGTAGCGGGAGGAAGGGCCTGGCCTGGCCTGGCGAGTGAGTAAAGGTGAAGGTGACCCGACCTGTCGTTTCCAGGGATCCTGGAGAGCCCCAACCTGCCCTCCAGCGTGGAGCAGGTGAGCTACAAGGTGATGCTGGCAGGCAAGTCCGGAGTGGGGAAGACGTCCACCGTGGCTCGCTTCGCCGGGACCAGGTGCGAAACTTCCTACGCGGAGACCCTCGGCATCCAAAAGTCAAACGTCTTCTGGCCCGTCAAAATGTGGAACAAGATCATCCTCTTCAAGCTGCAGTTTTGGGACGCCGGAGATGGCAGCGTCAAGAAGTACAGCCACATCCTGCCGGTAACAACACACACACACTCCCTCTATAACAAACAAGTTAAGGCAACTTCACCTCCCGCTAGCTCAACGATGGCCCAGTCCCGTGGCGGATGATAAACCTATGTAAATAACAAACGACGAGGTTTGCCCTCGCGCCTTTCCACGCTAAAAAGAACAACCTACCTGTGCAGCAAGATGAGCGACCAGCTGCTAAGCGTGCAATAATGCGCTTACTTTACAAACATTATGATTATACTCTTAGATACAGTTCGGAATTTGCGCCTGCTCTACTATATCTAAGGATTTTTCTTCATTTAAGCCACACTTTTCAGTTACAGGTCGCATAACATATATAATTTTAGTTTACTTTAACCAAACTTTTGAAAATAAATATCGGTGAATTGATACAGACATATTACGGGGTCCAGACCGTCGTGGCAAACGACAGGCGAGCGCCCGCACTTTGAAATCGGTCTACGTACGTGCGGAAAGTTTCAGTGGAAACGATTGAAGGTGTACTCAAATAAGGGCCGAGGCTATTTATCGTACGAGTCAAATCGGACGGGATCGAAACACCCTCGAACCAACGCTCGCGCAGTTGGCGAGGGTCAAGCGACGCAGGTGAGAGTGACGTACGGTTTCACGTGAAGACTCGATAAAGGAAGGTTTGCGGTTGAATCGTATCGTACCCTGTCGATGTTATCGTTTGACGAGATATTTTTGTATCCGCGTCGTGGCCACGTGATTTATCATAATATGCACGAGATTATTTCGACTTACACTTTTATGTTTAAAAAATAATTTCAGATTGTGTTAAATTACCTTCAGAGATCCAGTTTCAGTATTTCACCGGGAACCATATTGTAATATGTAAAAGTATCAAATGTTTTGCAGATGTGCAGAGATAAAGCAGACGCCATACTTTTTGTCTTTTCGTTAATGGATTCCAACGGATTGAAAGAGCTTCTGCCGATCATGTCTAAACTAGCCAAGCATCCCGGAGAACCTCCTGCGAGCATAGCTATCGGAACCAGGTACGCAGCGACACGTAAATCGTGCCTTCTCTTAAACGACGGACAGCTCGAGTTTCTTTTTTGCGTTTCGAGGTACTCGCCGTCTGTCAGATCGGAGATACAGCCCGCGGAACTCCAAGAGTTTGAACTGAAGCGGCAAGTTCCCGTCCTGCAAATCGACAACAGGTGGTCCGGGAACAGGGCCGAGGTGCACGAGGTCGCGCCGTTGCTCAACAAGATATGCGAGAAGCTCTGGATCAGGGACCACGAGTTTCTGATGAAGCAGGACCTCGCCTCCGGCAGACAGTCGGACGACAAGGGCTCGCCTAGCTGAGGTGAAGGTAAAGTAACGTTCGGAAATCAACGTCGCCGACTAATTTCAGATTCGGATCGTTTGCAATCGAAACGTTCCTCCCGCTGAAATGTGACTAACAAAAGTAAATGAATTGTAGTGTAACGTTAAGAGCTGTCGTTAGCAGAGAAGAAAGGTTTGAAAGTTAACAAGCCACTTAATTACAGTGCCCAAGTTTTAACAGAAGTGTTATAAATATTCATATTTCTCACACAGTAACAAACGCATGTATAATAGAAACACAAAACTGACACAAAACACTTTTCATTTTGTGGTCGAGTCTCGATAGTTGTATCGCTCTTATTTCATAATACATGTCAATTTATAAAAAATATTTGATGTTGATTCTTTACATTTTATATCTTATCGGTTGCTTTTATTTAATCATTTTTAACCAAGTTTCCATATCACGACCTCCAACAGCAATAAAACGGCGGCCGAGACGGTTCCTCCCACAAGGACGTAAAACGCCGACAGCAGCCCGAGGAGCTCCACAGAGTGACGAGCCTCCGAACACTGGGAAGTTATCCGCTTCTCCGTCTCGTTCTTGTAGCGAGAATACAGCCCTCGTTCCATCAGCACGAGAGTCCTAAATAATGGGATTTTGTTTAGATTAGTAGCGGAAAATGTTTAGATTGAACTCGCAACGTCGTCGTTCTCGGGAGATGCTTTTAATTGGAAAGTAATACGAAGCTATTATCAAGCGCGTCCGCGTGCGACACGACGTGAAGCAATGCAGGACGCATCAAATTACAAAATAAATTTTGTGGAATGAAGCGTGACACGTTATACGGAAAGCTGACTAGAGATACTCGCCCCCGGTTCAGCGTCTCCTTATATCGCGAGCGCTTCGCCACCGCCATCGCCAGAGGCACCTCGGCCCGAGGGACGTTAAATACGGTCAATTTGCAGAGCTCTTCGTCGCGGAAGGCGGACTTCAGGATGTCCGCCTGGTAATCCGACGTACTGTAGCAGGTGCGAGGCTTCCGGATGAACTCTGCAGCGTTCGGGAAGAGCACCGTCCGGCGGTCTCTGCCCAACTGCCGAACCGAGGCGTCCGTAGAGTCCTGACGACGACAAAAATATACTTTAGGTTCAGATACAATTCACGGGTTTCAGGCAGAACGTCGCAGTCTAACTGACGACGGCGGCTGAGGTTGTATCGTATTTGAATGAAAATATTTATAGTACCGCGGCTAAAGCACACGCTCTGAAATTTCAAGAAATAAATTATACTAACAGTTTATGTATTTATTCATTTAATAAAATTATTTAATTGTCAACCACACAATCTTCTCATTATTTCACAGTAACAGCAAACAAAGGTTTTCCCAGTTTTCCTTTGCCGCCAAACGGGTGTCGTCGTCGTCGGGTTCAGTCCCGAGACTGGTCTGATCCACGCCAACCTATCTTGCGCAATCCTTTTCATTTCCGCATAAGCAGCACACCCTCACTTCCCTTCTAATGCTAATTTTACAAGACCGTCATGTCTTTAAAACACTCCCTTCAAAAGTCCTCCATATTGTTCTCTCTTCCCCTATTCTCTTTAGAGCTTCCAGAGAATGAGTTCTCCTACAGCACCACATTTTAAGGGCTTCTATTATTTTCCTCGCCGCAATTCCTATCGTCCATATTTTCCTAACATTCACACCGATATTACCTTTAAGTAAACTCCTCTTTATCGCGGAAGCCTTCCTCGCTATCCTGCGATATCCTACTCCGGTAGCAGAATCCCTTAACTTTCTATCAGAATATCCTTTCCCAATCTAACAGCCTCCGTTTCCCCTTACTACACTCCATCCTCATGTTGAACTCTTCCTCTCTCCAGGACCACGTTCATGCCATTTATTACGGTTTCCAAGTCTCCTTCCGACTCCCCAAATGCTACAATATCTTCGGCATTTCTTCTCCTCCATATTCTGTTTTAACTTCCTTCATCGGCTGCGAGGGCGTAGTAGCAGACTTTCCCGTCCCCAGAAGGCGACGGCAACGTCGGCGATTTCAAAGGTTACTACAAAACTTTGTGCTGTTATAATGTGAACGATATGGAGGACAGATTAATGGGCCACGTCTTGTAAAATTAGCATTGAGGCCAGGACGGAGCTAGTTGCGCAAGATAGGTTAGAATGGATCAGGCCGGTCTCGTGAGTGAAACGTGAACAAACGGCGACACGAGTTTGAAAACTCACAGCGAAGTACATCTCGAGGTAGGGGTAAGCGTCGACACCGAGCTGGAATCGGCGGTCCGACAGGTCCTTAACCGATTTTATCGGCGGGTCCCGCGTGGACGACAGCGACACGATCTGCCCGGAGTACGCAGAGTGCAGCAGCGCCGTCGCGACGGAGAAGGAGAACGCCACGATACGCGCAGAGTGGACTCGAGGAAATTTGGCGATTCCTGAAAATATATAACGGTCGGGAAAAGAAATAAGTTGGCATATTTATTGCAGCGAACGTTACCTTTCTGGCAAACTAAAGCGACAGTTATCAAGAACACGTCAGAGGCGTCTCCTAGAACGACGCACGCGTCGAACGTGAGGAAAGCGAACACCAGGATCACGAGAATCGCTAGCGACATCCAAACGTCTTCGGAAAACGGTAACGTGAAGACATCTTGGAGCGCGGACGCTTGCGGCTGCAGGAAGGTGACTGTGGCTCTGCAAAAGATAAATGAAATGGTACGAAAGCAGTTTCCCTTTCATTGTTGAACGTGACGCTACTTATGAGGATCTCACCTCAGCCTGCTTACGGGATGCAGATACGCGACGTCGCCCGACCGTTGCGCAATCATTCCCATGACGATGACCGCAACGTCTGAAGTTCCCTCCTTTAGAGCGCGAAAAATTTCAGCGTCGGATGAAACGCCTTGTACGATCCTCTCTTGGATGCTGCGGCAAAACACTTTCACTTGGATAATCTCTCCGCTATTAATTGGACGCTCTTATCAAGCTGATGGCGGTACCTGAAGTTAAACAAGTCTCCGATGTGAAGGAACAGCCTGGCGTTTATGTCGTGAGGCCCGAATCCCGTCCTCTCGAAAAGGGAGGCGCTCTTATATGAGAGGCTCATTCGCTGGAATTGAATATGGTTCAATAAATACGCGCTTTCTTAAATTTGTTACGATAAAAAATATTAAAGAACGGCACCCGCTGTAAACAAAAATGAGGTGATATGTCGACACTGACCGCGACGATGGCCCGAATCGTTCCTCCTCCCGCGTTCCCGCGGCCAAGGCGAGGGAACTTGAACCCTCGAGAGTCGTCGCGGACGCACAGGACCAAGTCGCTGTCCAATCGAAATTTCCGGAACGGTAGGGAGTCGGCAAGAGTTGGTGACGACGCAAACACCAGCCAGCGGTAAGGCGGAGAGAACAGCTCGGCGGGGAGATTCTGCAACATCAAGTACAGTACAGTCCCCCCAAAAGTACTATCCGTCTCAGGAAAGTACAGTCTGACCGACCTGCATGAGGAGGGCCGTTCCCTCGCACCCCAAGTCTCCGACCAGGAGAGTGCTCATCCAATTGGGAAGAGTTTCGGCCGTCGACGATGTATTTTCTTCCCGATTCGGATCGACGACGGAAGCGGGAATTCCGAGACTGGAAAGCGCCCGGAAAATAGGCAACGCACCTGGAAACGCAAAAATATTTGTCAACTGGGTTCGGTGATTCAAGTCGTCAATATTGCACCACCCCTGGGACGCGTGTTCAAACACACTGCGAGTTCGATCGGATTTGTCGACGATGAAAAATACTTTATAAGCAAATCGATTACGTAAATTGCTATCCTATTCCCTTAACTTCCATTGAATATCATCAATTGTAATTCCGGGACGACTCACAGCGGCTGCAGCTGAAGACGACGGCGTGTCGGGCCCGGAACGTCGCGGCGACCTCCAGAGGCGGCATAAGACAGGGCAAAGAGCACCAGGACCAGGTCAGCAGCGACATCATCATCATCCTCCAAACAAGCGACTCTGCCTCGCCTCGCCTCGCCTGGGGAACGGGAAATCGATACTGACGTCATCATCAATTCCCCACATCATATTAATCTATCACGACACACTTAATTCCTCGTAATATTATGTTTCGCAGACAGGAAAAGTCGCCTTTCTCAATAAACAGTCAGACGTTTCATTTATTATGGTGATTATTCCCCCCCAATTTGGCCCAAAAACCTCGACAGTTCCACTACTTAAATAAACAAAAATTACCTCTACGCATACAGGCCTTTCCTTTCACTTAAAATTGCAAATAAATGAGACCGCAAAAAAAAAATTAATTGACAAAACAATGAACACATTCCGCCCCTAGTTCGGGTCAATAATCGTAGCTCCCTTGATGGCCAATTTCAACGAAGCAGAATGTTGTCAATGTAAAATTTAAAGAAAGTATCATCAAAATCCAATATATAAAAAATTATCTGACACTGATTTTCGGTTACAGCTTGTAAACAATTTTAAAATCTCAGTAAATAATATTATATAAATAAGTTTCACAAATGATAACGGCTTACTTGTTCATTGAAAATTATTATATATTGCAGTTGATATCACTTCTGGACTGGAATATGAGGGAGGGAGGGGAAAACCAGTCCAGTG
Organism: Eucriotettix oculatus; assembly: GCA_034510155.1. Classification (NCBI taxonomy): domain Eukaryota; kingdom Metazoa; phylum Arthropoda; class Insecta; order Orthoptera; family Tetrigidae; genus Eucriotettix; species Eucriotettix oculatus. The sequence goes on along the minus strand of JAEMUL010000071.1, from coordinate 718 downwards.
ATTGGGAAGGGATACTTGAGGAATTCTGCCACTAGAGTAGAGTAGGACAATGTAAGTGTGAATGTTAGGAAACGTCGCTGTGATATATGGGGTGCGAAACGTGGAGGACAGGAGCTGGGAAATAGGGTAACAAACCAGGAACTTCTAAACAGAATGAGGAGGACTTGGATTAAATAGACACGAGGAACCGCATTAGAGGGAAGAGAACAGAAGAGGTAGGCCAAGGATGGAATGTGATTAGGGATGACGTGGGATGTGGTAGTTATGAGGAAATGAAGAGGCTTGCGCAAGATAGGTCAGCATGGAGGGTTGCATCGGACAAGTCTCAGGACCGAATATCACGACGACGGCATCTTCATAATTATTGAGATAAGATAAAATAAGCACGGCAAACATTAATATGAACATTAAACTGCATAAACAGCTTTTAACAAAAAAATGTTGCCCTATTGGCCTCGTTTCTTATACAGATGGTAAACAATCACTTATCTCGTACGTTATCTCAGCTTATCTTGGTTGGAGTGGGGCGTGGCTGGTCAAAAGACCGTCGTTTCTCAGAGTCACGATGGAGGCGACAGGTGGGCTTGCGGTTTCTCTGTGCCTCGTAGCCGCGTGTCTCGTCGGGGCGCAAGATCTGAAATGGTGGCAGACCGGAGTGGTATACCAGATATACCCGAGGTCTTTCAAGGACAGCAACGGCGACGGGGTAGGAGATCTC
>JAEMUL010000070.1:0-25000 GCA_034510155.1 Eucriotettix oculatus | reverse complement strand
TTTATTCATTATAATACCTTCCCCTGCATTTCCTCTATGCGCTTTTGTGCTAATCACCCTATATTCAACCGACCAAAAATCATGCTCTTCCAGCCATCTATCTTCACTAATTCCTACTATATGTATTTTAAACTTTACATTTCCCTTTTTAAATTTTCTAATCTACCATCATTCTTTAAATGCTCCGATGCGTAAAACATCACTCTTTGCCTTTCTTATGACATCCTCCCGAGTAATCCCCACCCGAAGATCCGAAGGGGGCACTATTTTTGCTCCAGAATTTTTGGAACATTTTTGCTGCCATCATATTGGTTGCAGTTTCCCCTTGATTTCAGCCGTGCAACAGTAACAACGATTGAAGCTATTCCAGCCATGCTTGTGGTTGTCCAACATTGATGCATTCCTTAATCACTGTCCTCGTATCTCAAGTCGGTAATAGTGAGGCCTGTTGCCCCTCACCATGCTAGTTTTGGTTCACCCCGAAAAATCGGTACTACTCATATCTGAGGCATAGTCCACATCCCCACACGTTATTCTTTCATACATACCAACGTACGCACATACATTCTCACATATGCCTACGTTCTTCTCACAACAATCCTAAATGATGCCCAACGCCGGTCGTCCCGAAGCACAATTCCTAGTACCTTGGGGAATTTAACCTGTTAACATTAATGTTTTATGTACGACATCCGGATAGAAAAGACATAAAAGACAATGCTTTCTTAACTGTTTATGGTGCGTTATTAGCACATTTAAGTTGAAAGTAAAATTTATCCGGGAACATGGAAGCGTGATTTACCGATAGCAGCCGCTAAAGTCGTCCCGCGGGAACGAGCTTTGGAATGTCACACTTGTGGGATATTCCATGACAACCATGGAAGAGAGAAAAGTATTATGTGACGGCTGGTCACGTGAGGTTGATGACCAATCATCAACGAGTTAGTCTCAGAAGATCGGATAGCAATCTGTTCCGAGACGCGGACCAAAGGGATTGGTAAGCCGGGAATACTTGTTTCCGGGTAACGCGCCTGTTTGCAACCAAATTTGAACCAAGGTTAATCCTGGGTAGAGCGAGGTCTCATGTCCTCTGAGTTTAGGCTGGGCGAATAAATATGTAATAAATTGTTTTGTTTAAAGTACTAACCATATTTCAGTTCAAAGACCGAATACCCATCACATGCTGGTGAAATATTATAGGGAGGAAGCAGATTCATTTTCTTTCTGAACAGGCCTGCAACATGACTACACTAGATATGTTTCAAGCTTTCCGTCCACAGGCTCTGTGCAGTACGCGTTACCTGTGCCTACAGGACGATAGTCTGTGTGGTGGCAGGAATGCCTCCGGTAGACATTCTGGCCGATGAGTGCCGCAGACTACAAACAAACAGAGGTCTGGAAGGCATGAGAGTTGAGTGGCTCAAAACATATGAAGAATGAGTCCAATAAAGGCCGATGGACCCATAGGTTAATAAGATCAATTAAAGACTGGATTGATCGGAAACACGGAGAAGTGAATTATTATCTCACTCAACTGTTGACCACAGGAAGATACACACCGTCATCGTTGGAAAGGGAGGTGTTTTTAGTGGGTAGAATCCCACACTACTATCCAGTGCGGACCCTGAGATAGTGTCTTTAGATTTTCACCTGCCCTCGCAAAAAAAGCTTTCCTAACTAAGGCTCTTACAAAATTATAATATAAATTTTCCATAATTTTTTATATGGAAGGCTTTTCCTTTTACTCTTAAAAATGAAAATTGTAATCCTAGACAGTACTTGAAATTGTGTTTCTTATCATTACTTTTCTGCGTATTGAATAATTTAATAAGTTTCATTATCCTCGCCCTAAATGCCGCTTAAAGAAACAGAAAGTATGTGATTTTATTATTCGTTTGAGAAACAGTGTTACAAACTTATTAGTAAATGTGTATTTGAGTAATATTAAATCCGTTTTTTCTTTTATATAAGTGATACTAGTCATAAATTTGGCTACCTTTAATTTGCTCAGGAAAAGGAGCTTCAAGGTCTGGAAGAGTGGTAAATTTTGTACCTTAGATCTTTTGTCTAACAACACGCGGTCAGGTATAAATTAAAATACCAGATGGTGATGCACCAAAAAGTCACCCTATGAAAATAGAACTAAGTGAAGGCGAAGCGTGTTTGAGTGAATCGCCTGATGCTACACAGATTACCATACTACCTGATCAGAGTTCCTTGCCGCCAAACCAGAAGACGCCACGAAACAAAATCATAAATACTGTAAATCGGACGCAACAGAGACTTTTTATGGATATTTAATGTATGGGACCCGTGGGCACTGAGCAAAGATTCGTAAATTATGATTGTAACTGTGCGACGACAAAAAACTTTCAATAAATATATTGTGATAAAAAGGGTGATTTTGTAAGGTTGTGGCGTTATGAGGCGCAGTTCGGCCAACAACAATGGCTAGTCGGCCGAAAGATGGTGTTTCCCCGCGGGGGAGGCCCGCCTTGCCTGTGTAAAAAATGACGATGGTGAACCCCCGCGGGAAAAATGAGGGCGGGGAACCCCGAAATGTTGAGAAATAGGGGAATTCCCGTCGGAAGGTTTAAAAGGGAAGCCGATGGGTGGCTCGTGACCAGACCCGAGAAGGCACGCGAGTGGAGGAGAGGAGAGGCGAGTGGAGCAGAGCGCAGAAGACAGGCGAGTGATCAGACCCCAGAAGGGAGGCGAGTGGAGCAGAGCGCAGAAGGCAGGCGATTGAACCAGAGAGCAGATAGCCAGAGACGCACAAACATTCGAGAGGTGGATGTTTGTTGGGCCAGTAATTGTGGGTAAGCGATATAAAAATTGTGAAACTTGCTCATTGCTCTGGATAAATAACATTCAATGATTTTTCTTTCTATTTTCAGCTAATGCATACTCCATCTCTTGAGAGACCCAAAATCCCCCGAGATTAAGCCCGTGTCTTCACTTAAATTAATAAACAAAAATATTAAAATTGATCATATTTGTACTTTAAATTAATAAATGTTTTATACACAAAAAAGTATATTACAATATCTTGGTAATAAATATACACGTATTAATAGTCCCGTTACAAAAGTAAAGGAACCTTTCATAGACGTTAATCTGTAATGTAAATATGTTCTTTTTTAAAAATAAATGGATCTAATACTATATTATACTCGAAATTACAAAATTGTTACGTATCTTAAAACTAATAATGCGCCAATCAGATACGACATTCTTCATTTCCTTTCATTTCATCATCTACCTCAAACAATGGAATCATTAAAGACAAACAGTATAACGAGCAATGTTGCAGACATAATGACTGTTATAAAGCGAAGAGGAAATGCAATTTGAAGTATAGTAATTTTTCGTATGTGGGTGGCTCAAGACACTGACCTGCGGCTCTGTCCTCTCACCATTGTCCCCAAAGCAATGCCTGAGACACACACACACATACTCAGCCCGGGAAACAAAGGTCTAATTATCTCACGTGCACAAAACAATTCACCTTTGTTTGCCCGCGTTTCGTTCTCGCGGCGGAACGGTGAAGCGATTCAAGCGCAGATACATCAAAATTGAAATAAGTTGGTTTATCATTTCTTTGCGTTTATTTCATTCTGTTATTAAGTAATCATTAATATATATTATTAATACCAGGTTTCCCAAATTGTGTTCCGCGGAACCTGAATAGGCGTTCCGCAAACATTTGCAGTGATTCTCTCTATACTTGTTATAATAACACTTAATCAGTTCGTAAGACAAAAATTCAGTTTGCATCGAACGGGAGAAAATCGAATCACAACGTTGCGAAACAAAGAAACCCTGTTCCTTGTTTCCCGCTAGAATAGGAAACACGATTAACAATGAACAAGTGTGGACGTGTTGAGTCAACCAGAATCCTGTACGAGTGAAAAAGAGATTGCCATATCCAAGAATTATCCGGTTATTATTTTATATAACTTGACGATATACACATTCGTTCGTAGAATTTAATTCAGCAGCACATAATTGCAGTCTGTCAGGATCATTCAGTGCAGCGGTTGTCAACCGGAGGCCACTTTGTTGCCACTTTGATCCAGATTATTTTATAATTTGTGCGATAACATGGCTAGTGAATACGAAACACTTTTGTTACTTACTGAAGTGAGATGGATATCCAGAGGAAAAGCACTATTCAGACTTTTTGAACTTCGAAATGAGTTGTAGGTCTTCTTCAAGGCACAAAATAATTCCGGACAACATTCTGTTGAAGTTTTACCAAATCCTCCGTAACCGATTAAACTAGCATATCTGGCAGATTGTGCAATGAACTAATTATTACAAGGAGAAAATAATATAATTTATTATAATATAAACTTGGAAAAATATGCAATTTTGGATTTCATGAGTTCCATCCAACAACCTTAATTGGTTTCCTGCCATTCATTAATGTTTGAATGAATTAAATTTTAAAGTAGATGAATAAGTTTCCAAAATGTTGTTAGAACACCTACGTAACTTGAAATTGACTCTTTTGCAATATTTTCCGAAAACTAGTAAGGACGATTCCTGGGATCAGAACCTGTTGGTTTCGGCGCAAGTGACTATGAAAATCTAATCGATTTAATTTGTGAAACAAAAATACAATGATCAGTCTTTATGTGATTTCATTGTCAAAAAGTACCCCAATATTTCAAAACAAGGTATTATTGTTTTATTTCCGTTTTATACAACACATTTTATGCGAAGCTGGATTTTCTTATTATGCTGCAATGAAGCAACATGCAGAAACAGGCTCAAGGCCACGCCCGTTATTAGAATTCAATTTACAATATTGTGTCTGATATCAACAAGATATGCAATTCAAGAACCCAAAATATTAAGACTCTAAGTACTTTATTTATTAGTATAACTTGCTTATATTACATTTCAGGTGTATATTTAAAAATAATTACTAAATTAAATCTTGTTTTACTTTCTACGAATCACCGATTCTAAAAAATAAGCCAGGTTTTCAATTGAAGAAAAAGTTTGGGAAACCCTGCTCTAATACAACACATAGCTCTACAGATTGTCAATTAACTAAATAATAAGAAATTAGTTATCAGAACGAATAAAATATGAAGTCCAACAATTATAAAAAAGGCACATTATAAACAATACAAAAAACGAGACTTTGTTTTGCTAGATATTGGGGCCCGTACAACGTGGTACTCAGGCTAACCTACAATTTCCAAAACTCGTTAATTCACGACCTGAAAATTCACAGGTTCAATTCTAGGTCCCGTCGATATTTCTTGACCCTTAAAACAACTTCTAATTTGAATATATAGTCTCTCTGGCTTGAAGCATTAATTCTATTCTTTAATACAAAATAAACTTTTAATGACCTGGATTAGCGGCGAGTCTCATCTCGGGATCATTGGTCACACAAATAAACAGATCTCCTAAAATACCAAAGTGGATTAATATTAATTAAAATATTTGGCTTAGTAATACGAAAATAATTAGATTACTACACAAACTCATATAGACGTATATTTGCAACATAGTTTTTAAATGAGTGTATGTGCAACTATTTCACCCGAAAATAAAAGACCAATACGTCGGTTAACATTCTGACATTACACCGAATTCCTAAAGCTTCTTTATCACACTTTCTAATTAGCCATAATAACGTGTAGCTAGAAAAAACTACTTTATTATCTGAAATACAACAGTGCACGTCGCGATGTCTTAGTAGCCACTTTAAATATATGGAGGCATATTAACTATTTAATTGGATATTAATAATAAGATTTTATAATAAAAAAGAAAACAATTTACTTGATTCTAAAAAAATTTACATTAATATTACAATTTAGATATTTTCAATCTTTACCCCGTCAATTCTTTCTTAATTAAAGTTAAAAATATATTTTTATTAAAAATGATACAAATTAAATTCTTAAAACTAATATCAAGTGATTTCTAAACTCAGGGTCGTATATTATGGGCCTTCTCATAGAACAGAATATTTTACACAACATCTACTCGGACCAAATTTTGAAAACGTCTCTCCTAGGCTATACGACAATTTGGCAAAACTGAGAGGCAAAGGCCCACAGAGGTATTCTTTTTTTATAGTGGTTATGTTCGTAAATATTGTTGTATTTAAAATGGGGCAATTGATGTATTGATTATTAGGATAATTGCCTGAAGATTGAAGATGGTATAAATAAGTACCGAAACGTTGTTTTTCCTCCTTGGAAATTGTTAAATATAAAGTCCGAAATTGGTCGGAAAGTTTTACTTATTATGACAACTCTTTATTCCATTTGTAAGTTTTTTAATCTAAAACGTTTTGAGACTGTTGTATTGTGAATTTCTCTTTAGAAAATGATAGATGGCATGTTGAGATAGTCTAATTAATAGAATAACTGTTAAGACGTTAACTGTTAATGGTCCCTATTCAGTCTGGAGACGTCTGATCCCCATCAGTTTATGTCATTAAAAAGTTCGGAAAGATTCGAAATCGGTCGTACTGTTTTCTTGTGAAAGGCGACCGAAGCAAGCGTGACGAAGAGATTTTTTGTTTTCATCGTTTTCGGATACCCTGTTGCATTCAACATAAAATACCTAAAGCTATCATAATCACTAAGTAATGGATAACAAAAAGTATTATTTTAATGGTTGTATTTTAACGTCTCATTTTGTAATAATAGGTTAAAATTTAAGACCAATTTCAGACTTTATTTTTTGTTTATAAAAATTTTCAAAGAGGAAAAGACAAGTTTCTGTACGTATTTATACCTTCTTTAGGATATTAACCTGTGTAGAACAGTCAATAAACCACGCGTTAACAAGAAAAACTCCAAACAATTTACATATTTCTATTACTAATAACAAAAAAGGGGTATAACAATTATTAGTTATATATTAGGAATACAAATATGTAAATTGTTTGGAGTTTTTCTTGTTAACACGTGGTTTATTGACGTTTTCTCCACAGGTTAATAGCCTGAAGAAGGTACAAATACGTACCGAAACGTTGCGTTTTTTCCTCTTTGGAAATTGTTATGAATAAAAAATAAAGTCTGAAATTGGTCGTAAATTTTTACCTATTATAAGTATTATTTTATTTAAGTAGATTTTATGAATTGTTTGCAATAAACAATTTGTTTTTCTGTTGATGAATTGGCAAATGCACGCAAAATCAAGGATTGCCCACCACCAATGAACCAAAAATATTTTGTTTCTACCGACGAGATTGGGAAGAATTTCGCAAATAGCAGACGGACGGATTGTTTGTAAATTCAGCAAATGTTTAAACTTTCTGCTCGTTTGAAGTGAGACGCTAATCTATAGTATGCGTAAATATTGATACTGGAAGCACACAAATACCGCGAGTGCTTAATTCTTCTCTCTCTTTAATGTATGTTCCTCACGCCTTACAAATCTCTTCAAACAAAGCAGGAATATATGAAAAAACACATATCATTCTATTTTAAATCAGTATAAGCGAAAAAGTATTATTTCATTAGAAGTATATTTATAAACTAATTACCACAAGTACAAATAAGTACTGAAGACGATATTATGCTGTAGGTGCAAATTATTTCATATATTGTAATGAATATTACATATTTTTAAACTATGTTTAAAATAAAATAATAAAGCACAAATACAGAAGCGAATTACACAATTTTGGAATATACAATTGAAAGCTAATTGATGTACGCTTTCTCTAAGGATAATTCAGGGTGGGGAGGTAAAATGGCAAAAAATATGTAGTGGCACGATATGAATAAAATTTTGTACAAAAACATTTATTGTAAATAATTTCTGCTTATCGTTTTGTTCAAGAATATAATCCTCTTCGTCGCGAACGTTTTCTATATACACTTCACTTTCCTGAAAAAAGAAGAAGCACCGACCTTTGCTTTTTGGATTCACTAAAATTTCACTTCTCGTTTGTTTTTGTCTCGTCGTACTTCAAACACGACGTGTATCAATCGACGGCTGCTTACAACTTTCTATTGGTTTTATTTGCTCTCCAATCAGCAACGCAAAATTACTTTTACGTTTTATTTCCCCTTAGAATTTCGTCAACTCACACGCTTACTTCTCGCCCGCCCTGTCCATATGTGTTTACCCCGAACTCGTTCTCCCTTTTTCTGAACAAAAGCTGTCAGTCAATTACATATGGTCAAGTCCGCGACCTTACAGCACTTAGAATACGCGAAAAACGATAAATTTTCAACTAAATAATTTTATTCTTTACTTTATAGCACCTCTAGAAACATAAAAGTATGAATCAAAAGAATAATCCGATTTCAAACATTTTAATTATTCATCTAACAACCCGCGGTGATTTAAGAATGGATTGTTAAAAAGAGAAAGTAACGAATTTTGCGTAATTCCTAGAAATTAGGTACGTGAGATTGTTGTTTAACGATAGTCTTCCTCGACGATGGATTGGACAAAATGATTCGATATTGCATCACTGGCTTCCAAGGCTTCTGTACGTCACTACATGTGATTTATTTTTGTGGATTTTCCGTGCCTCCCCTCTAAACAACAACGGTCGCCCATCGGAACCGCATAACACCAGCCGTGGAAGCAGTAACTCAAGACTCGTTAGGTACAGTGTGCACCGATTTTGAAAATCGGCATAGGGGTCATATACATGTGGTGTGGGGATCCCCGCTCGGCCTTCACCAATTTCAATGAAATTTTGTGTCTATGTTTAGAAATGTCGCCAACGAACATTGGCAAAGTCTTACGTTCTCTATTGAAGTAATTTCAGAAATATAGTCATTTTTAAGACTGCGTACAGTAAAATTTTACCACACGGCTCGGGAATTTCAACAATTTTGAGATGTAATATCTCCGCCAATGTTTTATTATAAAACATGAGACGTGGCTGACTTGTACAACATTTGGTGCTCTTTGAACCCCGAGAAACAAAAACAAAGTATGAACAAAGTTGGCATACATAATTTGAAGCAAAGTTGGCCGAATAAATTAAGGTGTGAAACAAAATCAAGTTTGGCCTTTTATATCTCTGGAAGTAAAGGTATGAAAATTGTGGAACTTGACACTTAATAATTGAACATCACAATGTTATTGACTGCAAAATTTCATTTACCTGCTGTTCTCCAGTACTTTACAAATTGAGTCTAAAGTTGACGATTTTTGCAAAAGCGACAAAAAATGGCATATTTAGCCTACTTTTATGAAAAACTATCTAACAGAATTTCTTTTAAATTGTTTTTGTTAACAGGAGCTTGTCTTAAACCCTTTTATAAAGCGGACAGGTTCTTTCATCGCGGGCATTTAAAGCCTTAAAATTGAGGACAAATGTAAGACATTTCTGTGGCAGTCATATCTATATACTTTGAATTGATATGAAAACATCACAGATTTTGTTAGTTTTCCCAACTTTCTCCTGCACTTAGTGTTTGTTTTCAGCTACTAGTTTGTTTCACTCGTTCAATCTTTTGTTTAATGTTCGGTTTTATGGCTACTGCTCAACCTTTGAAATATTAATGGGAAACTCCCAAAGTCAGTCAAATTCCGACATGTCCATATAATTCTCTGATGATGAAGACTCTGATGTGCCTTGGACCATAGAAATGAATTCAGATTTATGTTTGGAACAAATTTTTTGACCTGGTTTCACATTTGTTTTTCTCAATTTTTTTAAAAATCAACATACATGTATGGCTATATTGACTTTCAACAGCCCTTCATTAGATGTGTGATTTGCTTTATTAAATGGGTTGCAGCATGACTTTTACCTCGTTTCTTATAGTTCAAAAAAATTATTTTGTTATGAAAGTCATTGCCTCTGGTCGTCGAGTGAGAAATATTTTTTCACTGACAAACTGTCCTCATAACGCAGCCCAATTTTCGTGGAATAGAAACGAACATGGCAAGCTGATGATAACTTCCCTTCAACAATGCAATTTGGCAAAATAGAAATAATACCAATTGACTGAATGGCATCCAATTCAAGTATTAAAGTCACTAAAAATTTCAGACAAAAAAGTTTCAATTGCATATTAAAAAATACTATGCTTTAAAAAGATGTTCTATGGTTAGGCCATTAGTGTAGCTAAAGCTCGTGGAAAGTGAATCAGAACAACTTAAACTTTATCAGAAATGAAAGTAAAAAAGTACGCGAAGGCAAATTTAAGTATAGCATGCAATGAAAAATTAACAATTTTTCATATTTCCGAGATCCTATATACCTGCGACGAAACACGAATCTTACTTAAAATTTAAAAGAAAGTAAAAAAGAATCGTGTATGCACATTGAGGTATACAACACTGTAATACAAAGTTATAAAGTTTGTCCCCAATTTCAAGCCTGGATGAAAGATCACGTCTATTTCTTTAATAAGTTTAAAACACGCTCTTACAAATAAAACGAATTCAAAAAAATAATTTATAAGATAGTTTTTCATAAAAGTAGCTTATAAATACCTGAGTTTTGGCGTTTTTGCAAAAAATCGTTATAAAACTGGAGAGCAGCAGGTAAATTAAATTTTACATTCAAAGACCTTTTGATTCTAGTTTATTGTGTACAAAGTTTCATATGTTTCGTAGCTTTACTTCCAGAGTTATACAAAGCCAAACTTAAAAATTTTTTTTCACACATAAATTTTTTATCGACTTTGCTTCAATTTATCTAAGGAAAATTATTAATTAAAGTATTTTTTATAGTTACGTTGAAAATTACACCACTTTGTACAAGATAGTCAAGTTTCGTTTTTATAACAATGTACTGCCAGAGGTCTTACATCTCAAAGTCGCTGAAATTTTAGTCATAACGTAAAAGGTGCCTACATAGAGTTAAATATACTCTCCACAAATATTAAGTTTTAAAATGTGAACGTTTTTGGGTACATATATGAATGCTCACACAAAATTTCATTATAATCCATGATGATCAAGCGGGTACCTGATATGGAATGACTGATAGGCGTAAGTCATGCATGTCAAGGAGGGGGAGAGAATGTTGAGTTATAAAATCCTAATGTAATTCCTTTAATACAAAATAGACATTTGAAAGTATTAGCACAGAAACATGACCAGAAAGACAACCGCCATTCATTGTTCATAATGTTGTCAACATAGCACCCCTCTTAAAAATTATTGATTGCACAATCAAGAAAAATGAGTGATCGTAATTTTTCAAACATACCAAATCGGATGATTCTTCTTGAAACATAGTGTACTGTAAAGCTCCAAGATAAGAATATAAGTTATTTTATGTTATGTAATGAGTGGATATGTCAATCGCCATTTTATTTCACCACTGGGTGAAGAATTCCCCCATATTGGAAGCAGCAGTCTAAGTAAACAACAATGCGCCGGAGAGGCGAGACGTCCGGATATAGAACGTGCCCAAAAACACCGTCTCGAGACTTATAATTCTGATACCTGAGTTCAGGTCTTTGACTCCGGGAATTTTGGAAGGCCAGAGGTTGGGGAGAGAAACCACGGGCCAAGCTGAATTTTGTTTGGGGGCTGTTGGTCAGGTGATCCGCCATGCAACTAATGGTGAGGTGATTGAAGGAAATTACCTGAGAGGATGGACGAGAAAAACTTGGATTGTTGAAGAAGGAAGATTTCTGGAGGGTGCGTGGCGTTTGATGCACGGCACGACAGTCGGGCATGGTGAATTGAACAAGCGGAGATAAAACGAGGAATCTTGCTGGCGTAATAGAAGGAAGGATGTCCCTACAACAAGGCGAACTGCAAGCAGATGGTATCCTGTCCAAGTAATTTCCCATAGTCCAGAAGCGGCCAGAATTCGTGGAAAACGGACCCCAAAATACCGGCTTGGGCAAAGCTATCTATGACTCAGGTGTGCTTGTGCCAATATTGGAAAGTTGCGTGATGACGATTTTTGCTTCTGCACGATAAGCCCATAAAAATGACCCTTAAATAGAGTCTTACTAAATGGAATGGAATGGTAGCCGTGGTAATTTTTTTAAAAAATTGGACCCTAGTCTAGTAATTATTGTTTTTTACTTTTCTATGTAAATAAATTTAATTTTTTATAAAATCAAATAATTCGTTTTTATTTAAATTAACAATAATCCCGCATGTTCATTATAGTTACCAGTTTGTTTTGAAAATATTACTAGAAAATCTTTATCATGATTATATTGAAAAATGTAATGTTTTCATTCAGCTTTTGTCATTTGACACATCGCCTACTGATGAAATTATCGCCGTACCAGAAAAGTTACTACCTTTCGATCTAGAATCGTTAATTTCTACCTTAAATCCAATCTCTATGTACTGTATGATCTTTCACACAAAATTTTTTAAAAAACAGACAACTTCTAAAATTCGTAACGGCGCAAATTTTAATGTGGAACCACTTATTATAGAAACGTAATTAAATACTGCATACGATGAATTAGTTCGTATATTTTAAAAGATTCTCAAAGTTATCACAAATGCATTTGTTTTCCGTCGCTCGAAAGATAAAGGAACACTTTTTTCTGCTAAGCAAAACAGTTTTGGAATAATTTCTGCAGTCTTAATGAGCCTTTTTATGTGCTTTTAATATTTTCGTGGTATAGGAACAGGACTGTAGAGAGTTTCGTGAAGTTAGTGGGAAAGCTATGATTACGGCTGTCAAGAAGACCCCAGGTAATGATTTACATGGCAGGAAGTTGGAGAAACAAGGACTGGAGTCTCCGGCTTAATTGGAAACCGGCGGTCGCTGTATCCACTGATTATTTGTAACTGTCCGTGCAATTTTATGACTGTTGTGGTTTCGTCGCAAACCGTATAATCGGCGAACTCTGCTATAAAAGGCAGCAAAGCCTGTTTTTAAGTAGCGCGAATTTTCACTTGACCTTTGGGCATTAAACCCAGAGCTTACAAAACATGGTTTAGAAGTTAGAGACATTTAGGCACCATCAGATCAAGCAAGCGATTTATTAGAAATCGAATAGTTTAAGTGATTTATTTTGGTTTAAGACTCGCCTTAAACTTTATAAAAACCTATAAATCCTATCCTCTTCATTGTCGTAGAAGTAAAAGCAAGTCTTCAATATTGAGAAAAGTCTCAAGGCCCGATATTGGCAAATGCTAAAATAATTCTTTTCAGGTACTCTTTCTCTCTGATATCGTTATAGATACAGCTCAGTAATTCTCACATCACGTTTTGGTGTGTGTGCATAAATGCTGAATTAAAATTATTAATTTATCTATCATGTTGTATTTTTTATCGTTAACTAATATTTCAAATAATTCCACACACATCCCATAAGGTGAGATTCTTTCAGTGCATCTATATCGGTTTAATACTAGTAATATAGCGTCTTCCGATTCGTTTTATTGGGGAGGCGGAAGGGGGGTTAACAGGCTACATGAAACAGGAAACTCCCCTTTAATAGCATAGGAAGGAGCAAGGTAGCCAATAAGTTTTTTTTGCACAATAACTATGAGACACAAGATAAATTTTTTAGCTGGAAATTGTGTACTTAAGGGACACGGGGACTGAAAATTCGGCCAAAATCTGAAGCAAAAAATTGATTTTCTATTTTTTTCATATTAATATTCCTACAAATTAAGAATAAAAAAAGGAGCTGCCAAAAAAAGTAAGGTGTAGCATATGCTGCAGAACAATTTTATTTAATATGTTTGATTCTAATTTAATAAATTATTACTGTTTTTCAGAATATTGTCTTTTATCAACTTCATGATTTCTGGTACCAAAAACTTTCTATGCGTCACAAATATTAAGGTATTATCCTCATTATTCTTCTACATAATCTACATGTTAATACTGTTTTAAATGTTCAAGTAGTTTGGTGAAAAAAAATTCAAAATGCTGATAATTGCCAATTTTTAAGTAACCGTAGTAAAAAATTAATTTTCTCCCCACAGTTTTATTCAATTTGAAAAATAATACTGACAATTGATAATGATGGTCATCCCTACATATAAATGTAAAAACTGCTAAAATATATTCAAGTACGTAACGCAAGGAACATTTTAAAAACTAAAATAATTTTCAAAATATCTCAACAAAAAGAAGTTTTTTTTGCATTGCTACACATGTGCGTTGTTAACCCACATAAAATTTCAGCACAGTAGCAATTCATTAACAGGAATTTCAAATTTCGTTCCTCGTCTCCCTTAAAAATATATTACAAGTACAATACGCTCTCTAGTGAAAGTGAATAAACCAGTGAAATTTGTCTGAAATATATTTCAATTAAAAATGAGAACACTTATCAAGTTATAATTGGCACGCTTATCATTCTTGCTTTTTGAAATACAACGATTCTTAAAAGTGAGAATATCTAAAAATATAAAAGCAACAAGTTGTTAAAACATGATATTTATTATCTAATTATGGGAAAACTTATTGGACATTATTTACAATTTATTTATTTTAGTGTCAATAAATAATTGAAAACATAAAGCTGTTGGGGTATTATACATAATTAAAATTAGCAACGGGAAAATTAATTTATATTCAATTACAAAAATAATTTACAATAACAAGGAATCATAATTCAGCTTAAATAATTAGTATAATTTTTCTTATTAATAGCCGCAATAGTGTATCTAATGTAAAACGAGATTTTTCCCTATACTTGTTTTTAGCGAAAAACGTATCACAGCCAGGGGAAATAAATACTCGTACTTATACCACTTAAATAGTGTCCCAATTCGATAGTAACGTTAGTAATTTTTCAATATCCCTCACAGGGGCGCGCGTTCCGTCGTTACACTGTCCCTTATTATGATTGAGTAGAGCTTTGGAGCTGTGAACTTTGAAGTTAACGACGTAGCCACTCCAACATGAGATGTTGCTGATGTGTTTTCCATTGCTGCTTGCGTTGTCTTCTCGTCAGCTCTAACCGCTGAATCACCTCAGAACACTTGCATTGTTTCGCTTCGAATGCTAATGCCTTCAAGAGTTACTCTTCAGATCCAATTAACATTAATATGTTGACTCTTGGCGTTGCGTACTCACAACTCTCACCAGTTTACCTTAACCTGCGTTAACCTCGTCGCTGTCGTTTAACCATTTTGTTTTATTCTACACCTTGCTTACTATACAGAGAAACAAAATGTTATACCACACATGAAATTGTTTTTATTGTAGAATGACTTTATTGTTGATGCACTTAAAAATGATTAAAAAATCCCTTAGTATCCTGAATTGCTTAATTATGACAAATTTACGAATCTTTTTTTCATTATTATTTCAAACATTGCTTCATTTAAACAATTTTATGTTTTTAAATGTTTGCTTTCGTTAATTTTGAAAATGTTGAGATGGGACTTTTAGATCCCGTCAGGACCAAGAAAGTGTCATATCTTAGGTAGTAATTTTTTTAAATTCTTTATTATTTTTTATTCAATATATATTTTCAGTATGTTACTATGTTAAACAATACGGAGGACGTTGACTAAAGAAGAGATAGATTAGTAGGTCACGTTTTAAGACACGATGGTCTTGTAAAATTAGCATTAGAGGGAAGTGTTTGGGGTAAGAACAGAAGAGGGAGGCCAAGGATGGAATGCGCCAAGCAGATTAGAATTGATGTGGGGTGTGCTAGTTATAAGGAAAAGAAAGGGCTTGCGCAAGATAGGTTAGCATGGAGGGTTGCATCAAACCAGTCTTAGGACTGAATACCACAACAACAACAACCATATTAAGTTAAATATAACTACTTATACATTTTCTTCATGATATTTTGCAAAACAGTTTTGTTTTCATTCATACAAAGGAAATCTTAGCAGTGTGAGCAACGTGAACGAGGTCCTGATTTTATCTTATCCCTTCTGCAAACCTCACGTCGGCCTCTTTAGTCTAAAAACACCAGCCAATGAATACCTGTGCTTCAAATTCTCACGTCTTTTAGTACAGAATAATTATCTTTTCTTCTCATTGTCCCAGGTCGAACTGACGAGTCGCTTATTCTTTTTGCTTTACGTAGACATATTTATTTGGTTAACAGTCCAAATTCCATTGACCTCCTGAATTCCTTGAGCGTAATTTTCTCTCCGTTAATGTGTTTGTATATGGCATAGCTATTTACCAATGCAATGTCCAAAATTCCTCAAAACAGGCGATGCACCCACTTTTTTGATCGTTCCTCTGTTCCATATGACTTGTCCGCTAGGTCAACTCTCCCCATATATTTATTATAGTCACAGGACAAGGGACTTCTCTACCTTGTATCCTTCTTTTTACAATGGATGATTCTGTTCCATGAAACTTAGATACTTGACTAACAGGCTTCGTGTCCTGCCATACCAAAAGGAAAATCCGGTACCAAAAATTCTGCTATCATAGTCACTCCTTGCCCTTTCCCCATAACTCCTTTGTAAGTTCAACCCGTTATTCTAATCCATACTCTTCAAATTCATGCGCAACTTCCTCATATTTTCCTTGATACACAACAAATTTATGAATGTATCCCTTCTGATTAGCAACATTACCACAATTTATATCCCATTTTAATTATTTTTAGGCTTGTATTGATTTAGAGAGCTGTGCCTCTTATTAAATAATATTATACTGTAGAGTGGACAGCACCATCTAGTGGGAAATCTATAAATCTAATCAGTCGTCGGGCGAACTTTGGAGTGTGCAGTTGTGTGTAGCCATGTGATTGAAATTAAGTTACCTTCGAATCCCCAACATATACTGTCGTCTATTCTTACTTCTTTTGTTATGTTCCAAACATTTCCTGACGGGACTTGTCGGCCCGTGAAAAAACCCACAAGATTTCTTTTCATCTTTATCAAAAAGATAAGTCAGGTTATAAAACATACAAACCATTGATCCCAATGTGATGAGATATACGGAGAAAACTGCCACTTTTACTATTTTTTTCCTGAATAATTGACAAGTAGACTCGTATCTTACTGGAAACGTACCAAGATCTCTACTGCATGAACAAAAGCACTACCGAACAACGTTTAAATAACACTAAATTGAAACTGAAAGCTTACATTCGTTGCTGACGGGACTGGGAAGTCTCGTTCGGCCGAAAATAGCATTCAAGTAGTTATACTTCATTTTATATCCCGATAGTACACAAAGGGTTATGAGTGGACTATAATTGGTGACATGATTTATGTTTATGATTTGTTTCATGATTTATTTCAAAATTGGTGCATAATAATAATTACTAATTAATCGTGTTATAATTTCAAACATACTTACCAGGTCTCAATTAGTATAAATTATTATTATTACGTATTCTTAACTGCTATAAATTCCAATGTTACAGGAATTCTGAAGCTCTATTAAATATTTTGAAATAAGGTACCAGGAATTTCTTCAAAATACAGGGTGATACAAAGAGAAGGGGCAGATTTCAAACATTTATTTCTTCCAAATAACAAAAGATCGAAACACAATTCCAAAGTTCCTGGACAGGGAAAAGTTTAATTTCTAAGAGACTCGGTATACACACAATAAGGCATGTTTCACATTAACCCGGCTTGCAGTTTGAGCAGCATTCTACCAAGTCAGCTACTTTCACATCTACGCAGTTGTCGGCCTGACTTGGCTCGTCTGCGCTCAAATATATAAATTATATTTATCTTACATTTCTTTATTTTACAAAAACATATCAGAGACAAATTGTATTTTTTTTAAAAAAATTAAATCACTTTATGTTTCATCCCTTTTTGGAATTTTCTCAGATTATTAAAAAAATTAATATTAATTGTAAAAAATTAAAGTAATTACAATAAAGTACAATACACTATAAAACTTATAACATTAGGGATTCATTATATATAAATTACTGTTCTTATGGTCGTTTGGTATTTCACATATGAAGGAACACGAAAGATTAATTACAATAAATTACATAATAACCACAGTTTGATTTAAAAATACTTTATTTAATTAGAAAGCACTAATATATAAAATATTTCTTATCAGAAAGTAGCTGCATTACCTTCAGCCGAAATTCCACTACTTCATCGTTGTCAAACATTCCTAGCAAAAGAATAATTCCGTTGAAGTAATAAATTGCGAGATCTCGTCATCATCATGAAGGCCTTCCTCCTTAACAGTCCCTTGTGTTTTTACAAAAATTTGTTCTTGGAAGGGATTGCTACTAATTTAAAGATACTCTGTCTATAACTAGGTTTGGAAGTCTAATGAGAAGTGAGTGAATCGTGGACGAATTTCAGCAAATAACGTAAGAAATATGATAATGAATTACTTTTTAACTACTATTATTCAGTAAAATGGAAGGTATCATACATTTAATATACAAATAAAGTAATTATATTATCTAACTTAATAATACAAATAAAACACAAAGTGGTGAAAGGCAGAAAAGGAAAATCTTTTTTTGAAATGTTCCGCTCCTTGCAGTATGATTCCTTTTCCATATTCAGCTTTGTCGCCTGTTCTACGTATATATTAAACAGCATGGGCGACAGACTGCATCCTTGTCTTACTCCTTTCTTGATTTCAACTTTCTTTTCTTGATCTCGTATTATAATTACAGCTGACTGCCTTTTGTAGAGGTTATGAATAAGCCTCTTTTCTTATATTTTATTCCAGTGCTCTTCAAAATCTTGTGGTGCGTGTTCTATATATTGGTAAGCGGGGGAGATGAATTTTAAATTGCGACAATTAATAAGGGATAAAAATTATAAATTTAACAAATGTGAATTTATTTGATTATGTTTTTAGGGGGACCCTCGCTTACTCTTTATCTCAGGGAAAGCTTAATGCTCAGTGGGTATATAAATCAAATATGGGGGGTGGGAAAGGCGAACACTTTATAGACAAAAGACCAGAGGCGAGAAACAATAAGTCGGGTACATCACCACGGCGTCCTTGCTGGCTGATGACTGCTGGGTGTCGTCTCCCAAGCGCCGGAGGTATGCTGGGCGTCGCTTTCTTCACTCCAGGGCTGCTCCTAGACTCGATACTTCAGGTTCTCCAAAGATGGACGGATGGTTGTCAGATTTACGTCCAGGGAAACTTAAATTTTTGTCTGACGAATTTTGTAATTGATTTCTAAATGCGTCCGAAAATTTTTCTATAAAACTGCTCTCCGTCTCCTAGTGCACCTTGGTTTTGATCTCCTCGCCCCGCCCAAATCTCTCCTGGTGGGCGTGCACTTTCTACTTCCTCCGTATGGAGGGTAGGATTCTGAAAATTGTTTATTTCGACTTTCGGAGGACTCTGGATAAATACTTGACCTGTTTAGCAGGTCCGGGCGTCATGTTAATTTTTCCTGTTCTCACTGCTGACCAGATGGATTACTGGTAAATACCATCTGTCGCCCATGTCTTCCGCAGCCTAGCCTTGACGCTAACTCGCCCAATCATATTGTACCGAACCTTAATGTTTCCGTTTTCTGGCCGAAGAGATGACTGTAATTCGTCATTTAATTAACCTATCGCGTTCATTCATGTTCCCGACTTCGTCCTGCTTAGATCTAAATACTTATATACATTACAAAGAATAAATGAAAAATACAACTTAATTAATATAATGTGGTACAAGGCAATCGCGTACCACATATATCCCCGCTGCTGAAAAGAAAAAAAAAGCATGGACAAATTGAACAATATAATAAAGAATTTACATATACTCAATCTCAAAGATAGTTCAGAATGTTTATTTGGTTACGTTTTTTTCACTAAAACACTCTGCTTCAATATATCCTCATTCGATATACAATTTTTTATTTATTAGGAATTCACTGAAAAAAGACACAAACACTCATCGCGCATTTTAAGTCTCGGCAGCTTTTCAAGGAGTGGAGAGTTGAAATACCCTGATAGGTGTTGGCACAAACACTTCTCGTAGGTAAAGTCTCGGCATCTTTGTGAAGTGGGATGAGTTTCTCAGATCTACATTGCATAGCCATGGGCAATCACTCACTCAATCATTTCTATATGCATACCTAGGGCAATGATTTTCACGTTTCCTACCTATATATATAATTATATGTATTAGGTTTTCTACTATTAGGAATTAACCCTATCTTAAATTTAAAAACGTAAACAAATTTCAATTTTTTTTCATCAAAATTTCTCCCGTTATATTCCTTATATGTTGTGATCCATTTATCCAAATTTTGAACCCTAATCTCTCTAATACATCTCTAATCCAGCAATAACCATTTCAATTTTACGTCATTCAAGTTTTGTGTTTTACTCTCGTCCATTGACCTTTCAACCTACTGGCCGAACAGAAAGGAACATCATCTTGTTTACAAACACTGATGTGGTACAAGGCAATCGCGTACCACAATCTTTAATAGTGTGTACAGGTTCACATTATCAAACGCTTTTTCTAAATGTACTTGCCATGAAGGTAGGCCGGTTTTTTTCTTATCCTGTCTTCTAAATTTAGTCGCAAAATAAACATTGCTTCTCTTTTCCCTCCATTCTTCCTAAAACGAAATTGATCTTCTCCTAACTCGCATTCTATTTGACGTTCCATATTTTACATACATGGGACACTAAACTTATTGTCCTGTTCTGTTCGCATCTATCAGCGCCAGTTTTCTTCGGTATGGGTTTAAATACGTTTTTACTAAAATCTTCTTTGATTCTTCCTGTTTCGTAGATTTTGCTAACTATTCTTCATCAGGATAATCTGATAAAGAAGTAACAGCTATTACGTGGAATCATCAAATTGCTTGGAATGGATTCTTGGCTGAAGTCTCGTCTAGAAGCAAAATATGTATAATCGTTGCAAAACGTTTTTCATAAATAGTTTTTGGAAGATCACAACAATTGCTTTCCACAAGGATTATGGACAACTGCCTTACCAGAACAATGAAGGCGGGTTAGTTGAATAATTGTTTCAGAAGTACAGTTTACAGTTGATTAAGGAGAACTTAAACTGAGGAGTTATTAGGTTGAAGTGAAATACGTGGTTGATGAGCACAGTTCTCGGCCAAAAGGGAATAAATATTAATTTGAAAGGGAAATGTAGATCGTTTCTAACATATTTTCTTAAGTATTGCGTGTTCCAACCATACGCCTAATACTTGAGGTCATCAATCCTAAGACGACGTGCAATAGGAATAACGGTAAACCGTGGTTTTCTAAAGCCGATCCGATCTGTGGCGTAGAGGTTAGCGTAGGGGCCTAGATTTAAGGGTGCAGTGGGCAGAGCGTCCTTGATGTTACCCACGACCAATGCCCGCCATCAGAGCCCACATCGGGTTGTCCTCCAAGATGACCGCTTCAGAGGTCTTTACGACTCGCATCACGGACGAGCTTCACTCAGACACACCTCAAATCGCCACTTCGGGATTCAGTCCACGGCCGTGGGCTGTGGCCTGCGAACCTGCAGCATTGTATCCTTACGATCAAGGGCGAACGCTGTCGAGTCGAACCAAATTGCCTTAGACAGCTTCTAATGCCATTAACAACTGTGCACGGAAAGGCTATAATTTTTCCGACATTTGTGTCCAATGAGCATACTTTTCAGAAACACGGATAAACCCAATAATAATTGAATAAACATATTGTGCTGAAGTTCTTGATGTAAAACATCAAGTAACTTAAGTGATCCAGAATGAAATAATTGCAATACTATTTTTCCCCATCTGACAATTGTACAAAATTATGGTTATGTGCTCAAATATTGTGATATTTAAATTGTGATAATTGAAGTATTGATTATTAGGTGAGTGTTCTCATTTGTTATAACCCCTTTTTTGTTTAGTTATGTATTAGTAATTCAAATATGTAAATTGTTTGAAGTTTTTCTTGTTAACACCTGGTTTATTGACATTTTCTCCACAGGTTATTAGCCTGATGAAGGTACAAACACGTACCGAAACGTTGTGTTTTTTCCTCTGGAAATTGTTATAAATAAAAAATAAAGTCTGAAATCGGTCGTAAATTTTTACCTATACTGTAATTGAATAACTTTAACATTCAATTTTAAAACAGGTAGGAGCGACCCTTAACCAATTGGTCAACGGATATTTCACGCCGATCATAATCCAGAAAAACCAACCTTAGGATTCAAGCAATTTTTTATGGGTTAACAGGCTACATGAAGGTGCTCCTGAAACAGGCAACTTCCCTTTAATAGCATAGGAAGGGAATTGAAAGGGGGGATTGGGTGGAAGTTAGAGCAAGGTAGTCAAGGGTAATTAGGGCCTCCGGGCTATAGTTTAAGGATACTACACGTTGTTTCACCTAAAGAGATGCAGGGAAAACCATAGAAAACCTGCATAAGGCATTGGGTACTATTTTCACGCCATTCCGAATTACGGGAGACGAGTTTCCTGTGGGGTCGCAGCATTCCTTTCTCCGTGTCTCCATCAGTCTTAGGAGGCAGTTGACCGACTGATCCAATAGGATCAGAGAACAACTCTCACCGTATGCCCAGGATCTTAGACCCAGGACATACTACCTCCTAACACAGGTGAAGGTGTCTCAGCATGTGAGAACTTTGAAAAAATCAGAGAGAGTACGAGACATTTCCGACAGTAAGGTAAGCCCCGCAGTCAACCTGACGAAGAAATGCCTGTGAGAGAAAACTCCCACAGGTCTAGAATTCAAGAAATTGGTCAGGAAGCACTTAAAGGTGCACAGGTTCCAACTTGGCTGCCATGAGTAAAAGTAGAATGAATTTACTAAACTCTCATGCAATATTATTTCTTTGATTAGCGCTCAGATAGGCAAATAAAATTCATTGAATTTAAATATTTTAATACTGTTTATCTTTTACTTTTGTTGACAATAAAACTGTTTAACCTTAAAAGTTGAGATTTATTGACGCCCACCCATTTGAATATAACTCTAATTTTTAATATATTTACAAATAATAAAATCCACGTCACAATATCTCTTCAAAAGTTATTGGATCTGAAATATATTGGATTTCACGTGTGTTTTTATTTTCCACTTATAGCTCGATTTAGAGAATAACGAAAATATTATAAAGCTTGAATTGAATATCGAAATGTTATATTCACTTTTAATGAAGTCCAGTGAGTATATATGCACATTGACCCAAAGCTGTCGATGTTTATTCTGCTTTAAGCACATTTTTCATCTTTATCCCCCGAGTTAAATATTATATTATTTCTGTAATCTGCAATTAATTAGTAGGTTTTAATAATAGTTTTGTAATTATATACAGTGGAATGCAATATCTAAATGTATGACATAGATAGATTTTTTTAGAATAAAGCCGTAAGGTTTGTGTTGATCTTGGTTTATAATTTAGATTTTGCTGCTTTCACAAAATATGAGAATTTATTAAGCTTGAATTTTTACAATGAATTAACAATTTCTCAGGGCAAAAGTTGGGACATGCATTCTCAGAGAACCGACTGCATCAAATTTATGCAACAAATTAATTAGTTAATTTATATTTATTATTATTCAATCCATTAGTCCTCGGTTGAGGAAATAGGATACGTCAAATATAATATTACAAGAAATATACAAGAATTGAAGGACAAAAAGAGGTAAGATAAAATTCAATCTTCAATTTTCAGTCGAGGGAGGAGGCAGCAAAAGATCGTGCGTAGGTTACCGTCGAACATGAAAAAGAAAATAAGTCAGCAGTTAAATTCTTGTACAGTATAGCTCTAAAAAAATAGAACTCTTTGAGCGAATAATACGCTCCATTCATTAACAGAGATTTAGTACTCTTTATAAATAATTTTTGAACCTTTAAAGCTTTTATTTCTTCCGGGAGACTATTGTATAGATTATACCGGAATAGTGAATGCTTGTTTCAGCACGGAGCTGAGAGCGATTTCTTGTGTTGTACGAATGGCTTGAACCATTTACAGCATATAGATTGATGTTGCCCCATTCAAATTTTAAAATTTCTAGAATATACGTGCAAGGCAAGGTTATAATTGCAAAGGTATTCCACTCGGCACCAGATACAGATACTATTCGTAAGGCCCGCTTTTGTAGTTTAAAAATGTGCAGCGCGTGATGCGAATGACTCCAGTTTGCAATACCGTAACACATGGCGGAATGAAAATATGCATGGTACATCATTTTTGATGTAGCTTTGTTGGTTTCCCGAGCTAACACTCATAATGTAAAACAAATTTGGCTGAGTTTTCCCGATAGTTTTTTAATGTGGTGATTCCATTTCAAATTATTATGAATCAGCAGATCAAGAAAAGGCGCGTGCTCTAAAATGAAATAAACTGTTTCTGTTTGCTGTGAAGTTAACGATTTTGGTTTTCTCTAGGTTAAAAGAATATTTGTTTGCAGTGAACCAAAGATTGAGACGGCACATCGCAGAATCAACTTTCTCGCATACAGTTTCCGAGTCAGTGGCTGTCCGTGATTACCAAATTTGTGTCGTCAGCCTATGTAGAGGACTGGTTTTAAGGGATCTAAATAATTAGGTAAATCGTTAATGTAAACGATGAAAAGTAAATGCCCCAAAATTGAGCCCTGAGGGAGGCCGCTGGTAATTGTTTCCCATTCTGACAGATACTCATTACCATCTGTGTTTTCAATCGCAACTTTTTGGCGTCTGTTTTGCAAGTACGATGCCAATAAAGAAAGGGGAACTCCTCTGATTCCGTAGAATATTATGATCTACTAAATCAAACGCTTTCGAGAGGTCAGCAAAAATGCCAGTCACTTTAGGTCTTTCATCAAGTGCGTCATGAATACTTTGAACAAAGTCGTATGAAGCCGTGTTGGTAGAGTTCCACTAATAAAACCATGTTGCGATGTGGAAATAAGTTTGAATATGGTGGAAATATCCGCAGTGATGAAAAGATTTACTTTAATAAGCGCACTGATTCAGAAAGAAAGAATGGACTAGACTTTTGCTTACTCTCTCTTCTTCTTCGGGAAGATGGTCCGTGGCGCAGCAGCTCGCTCTTCTCGGCGTTGGGGTCCGTCCGTCTTCATCTCCTTGCTGCTTTCCCTTGTTAATTCCGTCACCAACACTCAAAAGACAAAAATCTCTCTTTCCTCCACAACATTGAGATTGTGTCCTCTCTGTCGTCTCCCGCCTTTTTCTCCGGCGCCCCCTCCCTGCGTCACT
>JAEMUL010000069.1:0-25000 GCA_034510155.1 Eucriotettix oculatus | reverse complement strand
GAAGCCCAACGAACCATTTACTTTCTTGACAAAGATGGAAGAGATCTTTACCATCGAAAAAACGTCGTCGTGCCAAAATACAAACCTGACCCCGGGTGGAAGGCCCAAGAACCATTTAATTTCTTGAGAAAGATGGAAGAGATCTTTACCATCGAAACGTCGTCGTGCCAAAATACAAACCTGACCCCGGGTGTAAGTACAAGAACCATTTACTTTCTTGACAAAGATGGAAGAGATCTTAACCATCGAAAAAACGTCGTCGTGCCAAAATACAAACCTGACCCTGGTGGAAGACCAAGAACCATTAGTTTTTTTGACAAAGATGGAAGAGATCTTCACCATCGAAACGTTTTGCCAAAATACAAACCTGATTCGGGTGGTATAAATATTTAGAGTGTAGCTGTTACCTGTTACCTGATTTTTAGGCAAGAACCGTCAGTCTCCTATAAAAGAAATCGATAGTTTAAGTGAAATCTTCAGCCAGGAATATTGTTGATTGTTTCATGGACTTGGTTTGAACTCAAAAATTTTATTTTAAATGGGCTAAAATGACGTTTCATTAGGTGATTTGAGACTGAATGTTTTATTGTGTATTGTGGCCGTTGTATTATGTAATATATGTAATAGGTCATTGATCTGATGGATGGTCTTACGTAGTGGTGGAGAATATGTCGCCGAGAGTGTTTAGTGCTCTGCTGTGGTGGTGCATATTAGGGGCCCGGGACCCCCCAGCTAAATTGTTTATTGAGCAGAGTTCTCATTGGACAAACGCTGTTGGTTGGGAATGTTAACCACGGACCATTCACCTGAATTCCGACGGTGACGAGGAGAGGAGAGGCGGAGGCAATTCAGTCTCTCCTCTCCTCTCTCTACTCTACTCTATATGACCAGAAATCAGTGCAATGTGCGGTCCACGTCACCTGCATTCCAGCAGCCCTCAGGGGGGTCTCTCATCTCTCTCTCTCTCTCTCTCTCTCTCTCTCTCTCTCTCTCTCCCTCTGTGATGAATGGACGGTCAGCTCTGATTGCCGTCAGCATCAAACGTGACGTGGCAAGCAGGGGGACAAACAACTGCCATAGAAACAACTAAGCACCGGGCGAGATTCACCGAATTACAGTCACAGTTCCAGGGGAAACGTTCCTCATCCAAATAAAGGAAAAAGAAACCAAAAAAAAAATCGAAATCACTAAATTATTTTGCTAGGACCTTTCGGCAATTGCCATAATCACCTATAAAATACAAAATTACAGAAATTTGAAACGTAACAATTTTCAAAATACATAAATTTTATACGTGACTGAAAAAACAAAGGGACGAATTATCATCTTTAAAGAAATAATTCGTAAAAATTAAAAAACGAGATTTTCCCCGGTGAATGGCAGGGTTTAAAATCATCTCGGGTCAAAAAAAAGAGAGAGAGAGAGAGAGAGATTATCAGTGACGTTTCGTGTGGCTCGCTCTGCCGTCATCTTCAGTCTTAGGATTGAATACAACAGCAACAGTTGCAGAAGACAGAAGTAGATTAGAGCATCCGAGAGGTCGTTCACATTTAATTTTGGAAAAAATTATAAAGCTGGATCAGAGTAACGGAACGGGGGAGGTTTTCCAAATAGGGATTTTATAAGGCAAGCAGATTTTTGGTTTTAGGATTGAATACAACAACAACAACAGTAGCATTAGTTTTTGGTAGTTTTAATTTTTAAAATAAGGCCTTCCTGAAGGTGTCATGATCATCCGAGAGGTCGTTCACTCTTTATTCTGAAAAATTATATGGCTGGATCAGAGTAACGGAACGGGGGAGGAATTTCCAAAAAGGGTTTTATAAGGCGAGGCGATTTTTTGGGCTTAGGATTGAATACAACAACAGCAGCATTAGTTGTTTGTAGTTTTAATTTATATAATAAGTCCTTCCTGAAGGTGCCGTGATCATCCGAGAGGTCGTGCACATTTAATTCTGAAATATTAGAAAGCTGGATCAGAGTAACGGGGGAGGTTTTCCAAAAAGGGGTTGTAAGCCGATTTTTTGGTCTTAGGATTGAATACAACAACAACAGTTGCATTAGTTTTTGGTAGTTTTAATTTTTATACTTAGTCCTTCCTGAAGGTGCCGTGATCATCCGAGAGGTAGTTTACATTTAATTCCGAAAAAATTATATTGCTGGATCAGAGTAACGGAACGGGGGAGATTTTCCAAAAAGGGTTTTTATAAGGCGAGCCTATTTTTTGGTCTTAGGATTGAATACAACAACAGTTGCATTAGTTTTTGGTGTTTAAATTTATATAATAAGTCCTTCCTGAAGGTGCCGTGATCATCCGAGAGGTCGTCGTTCACATTTAATTCTGGAAACAATTATATGGCTGGATAAGAGTAACGAAACGGGGGAGGTTTTCGAAGAAGGGTTTTATCAGGCGAGCCGATTTTTTGGTCTTAAGATTGTATACAACAACAGTTGCATTAGTTTTTGGTAGTTTTAATTTTTATAATAAGTCGTTCCTGAAGGTGTCGTGATCATCCGAGAGGTAGTTTACATTTAATTCTGAAAAAAATTATATGGCTGGATCAGAGAAACGGAACGGGGGAGGTTTTCCAAAAAGGGTTTTATAAGGCGAGCCTATTTTTTGGTCTTAGGATTGAATACAACAACAACAGTTGCATTAGTTTTTGGTAGTTTTAATTTTTATAATAAGTCGTTCCTGAAGGTGCCGTGATCATCCGAGAGGTAGTTTACATTTAATTCTGAAAAATTATATGGCTGGATCATAGTAACGGGTTAGGTTTTCCAAGAAGGGTTTTTTGTAAGGCGAGCCGATTTTTTGGCCTTAGGATTGAATACAACAACAACAACAGTTGCATTAGTTTTTGGTAGTTTTAATTTTTATAATAAGTCCTTCCTGAAGGTGCCGTGATCATCCGAGAGGTAGTTTACATTTAATTCTGGAAAAAATTATATGGCTGGATCAGAGTAACGGGGGAGGTTTTCCAAAAAGGGGTTGTAAGCCGATTTTTTGGTCTTAGGATTGAATACAACAACAACAGTTGCATTAGTTTTTGGTAGTTTTAATTTTTATAATAAGTCCTTCCTGAAGGTGCCGTGATCATCCGAGAGAGGTCGTTCACATTTAAATCAGAAAAATTATATGGCTGGATAAGAGTAACGGAACGGGGTAGGTTTTCCAAGAAGGGTTTTATAAGGCGAGCCGATTTTTTTAGGGAATTACTAAATTTCGCGTGAGTTTTACCCGTGACGTGGGCGTTGCTGCTGTTGTTCCTCCTACGGTTCCTTGTCTCGTTTCATTCAATTAGAAAGGCAAAGCCGTGGATGACGTGGAACGTTTCCAGGAAAATTAATCAGAAGCTTTCGCTGGAAAGGCTGGCTGATGTAATTAGTCGTCGCTGGAAGCCTCGCCTATTGTCCTCATGCTGTTGCGTGTTGTTGCACCCTCCTATACCCTCTTTCCCTCCCTCCCTATAACATGCTGTTCTTCTTCTTCTTCTTCCCAACCTCTTTAAGCCATTACTCAACACATTACAATACTAATCCGTAAATAAAAGGAAACATATACACTTTACAAAAAACCCTCTGGACCATGCTAATTGGCCAAACTACTGTATCCTTAAAAAGCGAACAAGGATCCGTTTTCAGCAAATTACTTCATTTTGAGAATATAGCAATCATTATTACAATTATTATTTTTTTGGGTCAATAACAGACTCTAATATTACAACAACAACAAAAAATGTTTTCCATGCTTTTATTACATTCTGACGATTTCTTCTCGTACTCGTTATCATGTTGTTGTAGTTGTTGTGGTATTCAGTCCTATGAAACCCTCCATTCTCATATTCATTATTATTTTATTATTATACTTTTTATAATATTTTCATTGCATTTTTAAAATTTTTTTATTACATTTTTATACTTTTTATTATTATATTTTTTACCGTTTTTAATATTTTAATGTTTATCATTTTTATTCAGATTATATTTTTTATCATTTTTATTGTAATATTTTTTTATCATTTTTATTATTATATATATTATTAGTATATACAGTAAATTAAACCAGAAAAAGGTTCCATAAAAACATTTTTAACAGCGATTTCCTAATTGTCTTATTTGGAAATTTGATTTTTCTTGGCACTTTGAATTAAGATTAATCTACCTAAATTTGTACTTATTAAATTATTTTTTTAAAAAAAATATATATTAGAAACAGTAAAATTCTAGCGTAAAACATGTTCTTTATATATATATATATATAAGGCGAAAGCCCTTTCTTGCTATCCTGTGCTATCCTACTCTTTATGTTTACCGTCCCTAGTTATTACGCTTCCCAAGTAACAGAATTCCTTAACTTCCGTTTGATTGAAAGGCAGAGGAAGATTGAAAGGCAGAGGAAGATTGAAAGGCAGAGGAAGATTGAAAGGCAGAGGAAGATTGAAAGGCAGAGGAAGATTGAAAGGCAGAGGAAGATTGAAAGGCAGAGGAAGATTGAAAGGCAGAGGAGGATTGAAAGGCAGAGGAGGATTGAAAGGCAGAGGAGGATTGAAAAGCAACGGAGGATTGAAAAGCAACGGAGGATTGAAAAGCAAAGGAGGATTGAAAAGCAACGGAGGATTGAAAGGCAGAGGAAGATTGAAAGGCAGATGAAGATTGAAAGGCAGATGAAGATTGAAAGGCAGAGAAAGATTGAAAGGCAGAGGAGGATTGAAAGGCAGAGGAAGATTGAAAGGCAGAGGAGGATTGAAAGGCAGAGGAGGATTGAAAGGCAGAGGAGGATTGAAAGGCAGAGGAGGATTGAAAGGCAGAGGAGGATTGAAAGGCAGAGGAGGATTGAAAGGCAGAGGAGGATTGAAAGGCAGAGGAGGATTGAAAGGCAGAGGAGGATTGAAAGGCAGAGGAGGATTGAAAGGCAGAGGAGGATTGAAAGGCAGAGGAGGATTGAAAGGCAGAGGAGGATTGAAAGGCAGAGGAAGATTGAAAGGCAGAGGAGGATTGAAAGGCAGAGGAAGATTGAAAGGCAGAGGAAGATTGAAAGGCAGAGGAAGATTGAAAGGCAGAGGAAGATTGAAAGGCAGAGGAAGATTGAAAGGCAGAGGAAGATTGAAAGGCAGAGGAAGATTGAAAGGCAGAGGAAGATTGAAAGGCAGAGGAGGATTGAAAGGCAGAGGAGGATTGAAAGGCAGAGGAGGATTGAAAGGCAGAGGAGGATTGAAAGGCAGAGGAGGATTGAAAGGCAGAGGAGGATTGAAAGGCAGAGGAGGATTGAAAGGCAGAGGAGGATTGAAAGGCAGAGGAGGATTGAAAGGCAGAGGAGGATTGAAAGGCAGAGGAGGATTGAAAGGCAGAGGAGGATTGAAAGGCAGAGGAGGATTGAAAGGCAGAGGAGGATTGAAAGGCAGAGGAGGATTGAAAGGCAGAGGAGGATTGAAAGGCAGAGGAGGATTTAAAGGCAGAGGAGGATTGAAAAGCAACGGAGGATTGAAAAGCAACGGAGGATTGAAAAGCAACGGAGGATTGAAAAGCAACGGAGGATTGAAAAGCAACGGAGGATTGAAAGGCAAAAGAGCATTGAAAGGCAAAAGAGGATTGAAAGGCAAAAGAGGATTGAAAGGCAAAAGAGGATTGAAAGGCAAAAGAGGATTGAAAGGCAAAAGAGGATTGAAAGGCAAAAGAGGATTGAAAGGCAAAAGAGGATTGAAAGGCAAAAGAGGATTGAAAGGCAAAAGAGGATTGAAAGGCAAAAGAGGATTGAAAGGCAAAAGAGGATTGAAAGGAGGCATCAAGGACCATCATCCGAATAAACAGACACTACGTTTCGTCACTAAATCGGGATTTCGACCAATGATATTAAAGTAACCATTTTAATAAAGACAAGAGTTATTTTATTTAATGTGTCTTATAAAGTTGAACTTTTTTTATAAATAATCATTTAATTAATTGTAAAATTCTTCCAAAAAAAATTTTTTTTTTCATGTGAAAGAAAATATTTGCCAATCAAACTTAAAATTAAAATTGGTTTTTAAAATTCTTATAAAAAATTAATTCATCAACTAAAAAATATTTTTTTTAGTTTTCGCTAAACCCCCGGAAGAACCGGTTCTCTTAATTTCTCGCCCCCCACTCTTCCTAAAGTCCCACTTAATTTACCTTCCCCGCTTAATGGCCGCCGCTGCTGTTAGGAGACGTTTTAATTAATGGCGTCCTTTATCTATAAAAGTGTAAGATGGTATCCCTACGTTAATGGCTTCGTTACTCAAGAAAGGACAAGCTACGATTTGTTAACGACGACGACGAAGACGACCACAGTCTAATTCCTTGAAAAAAACACCAGGAGGAGCCGGGAATAAATTCTTCCACATATAAATAACGGCAGAAAGCCTCTAGTATTTGCTAATTGCTCGGTATTATGTAGGTAAATTAATGGTGCCATTGTCGTAAGGATAAGAGAGAAGAAAGAGAGAAAGAGGGGAGAGGAGAATAGCTTCCATACAAAGGACTCAATTGTATGCAAATTTTATGTCTGTGGAGCTTCGGAATCGTGAGGAAATCAGGACAGAAAATGTTTTATTTTCTCTGTTCCTAAAAAAATGCCTGGAGGGTCGTTAGAAGGAGCAAAGACGTTAACCCAATGTGATATATATATATATCCATTTAAAAATTAAAAAGTACAAATTTAGGTTGATTAATCTATACTCAAAATGCCAAGAAAAAATTAAAAATACGTTAATCAGTAATTCAAAGCATAAAGAAGATGTTTTACGCCAGAATTACTGTGTTCAATACACAATATAATAATAATAATATTAATAATAGAAATAATAAAAAATTAAAAAATACAAATTTAGGTAGATTAATCTTTATTCAAAATGCCAAGAAAAAATAAAAATTCGTTAATCTGTAATTCAAAGCATAAAGAAGATGTTTTACGCCAGAATTACTGTTTTTAATACACAATATAATAATAATAATAATAATAATAATAATAATAATAATAATAATAATAGAAATAATAAAAAAGAAAAAAGTACAAATTTAGGTAAATTAATCTTTATTCAAAATGCCAAGAAAAAAAAATCAAATTTCCAAATAAGACGGTTAATGCGTTTCAAATAAGATTCTTTAATAGTTTCCATAATTAATTAATTAATTTGGTTAATTTACGGTTGTTGTTGTTGAACTGTTTAGTATTTTAGACTGGTCTGATCTAGGATTACCTGTCCTGCGCAAGCCTTTTCGGTTATACACTGTAACCTTCAATGATTCAGGTAAAAATTGGTGTAGATGAAATGAGCAAAAAATTAGAGACGTGATTGAAATTTTCTCCCGGTTATGGGGAAACAAACCCCTAGAACATCTTCTCTCTCTCTCTCTCTCTTTCTCTCTCTTTCTCTCTCTTTCTTAATCTCTTTCTTTCTCTCTTTCTTTCGTTTATTCTTTCTTTCATTTATTCTTTCTTTCTTTCATTTATTCTTTCTTTCATTTATTCTTTCTTTCTTTCATTTATTCTTTCTTTCTTTCTTTCTTTCTTTCTTTCATTTATTCTTTCTTTCATTTATTCTTTCTTTCATTTATTCTTTCTTTCTTTCATTTATTCTTTCTTTCATTTATTCTTTCTTTCTTTCTTTCTTTCTTTCTTTCTTTCTTTCTTTCTTTCTTTCTTTCTTTCTTTCTTTCTTTCTTTCTTTCTTTCTTTCTTTCTTT
Organism: Eucriotettix oculatus; assembly: GCA_034510155.1. Classification (NCBI taxonomy): domain Eukaryota; kingdom Metazoa; phylum Arthropoda; class Insecta; order Orthoptera; family Tetrigidae; genus Eucriotettix; species Eucriotettix oculatus. The sequence continues at coordinate 17,293 of JAEMUL010000069.1, read as the reverse complement.
CTTTCTTTCTTTCTTTCTTTCTTTCTTTCTTTCTTTCTTTCATTTATTCTTTCTTTCTTTCTTTCTTTCTTTCTTTCTTTCTTTCTTTCTTTCTTTCTTTCTTTCTTTCTTTCTTTCTTTCTTTCTTTCTTTCTTTCTTTCTTTCTTTCTTTCTTTCTTTCTTTCTTTCTTTCTTTCTTTCTTTCTTTCTTTCTTTCTTTCTTTCTTTCTTTCTTTCTTTCTTTCTTTCTTTCTTTCTTTCTTTCTTTCTTTCTTTCTTTGATTTTAATGGCACCCTACATCAAGTTCCTCATTTCCCCTTGTCGAAAGAAGACTATAACACGTTACAGTTTACTTAATAACAATGTAAAATAACGTGAATTACTTATTGTATTGGAACCGAAAACGTCTTCATCGAACAAATACACAGGACATCTTTTATCTCTCTCTCTCTCTCTCTCTCTCTCTCCCTCTCTTTCTTTCTTTATTTCTTTCTTTATCTCTTTATTTCTCTCTCTCTTTCTTTCTTTTTTCTGAAAAGGGAGGCAGTAAGACGTACGAGGACGTGATTTAAGATCCCATTCATTTTAATGGCCCCCTACATCAAGTTCCTCATTTCCCCGTGTCGAAAGAAGACCTTTTTCCCCCCTCTCACTACAACACGTTAACATTTTACTTAATAACAGTGTAAAATAAGGTTTAATCACTTATTAAAATTGGAACCGAAAAAGTCTTCACCGAACACATACACAGTTCAAATGTTCAATGGAAAAAAAAATCATTTAAATAAACACGTGGTGTTACCGAAATTCTTCTTAATTTTTAGCAGCCTCACATTTAATTAAAGCTGTTGTACGTTTCTAAAGGAAAGCGATTTTCCCACCCATATAAGCATGTCTGATAAACGGAAAGGACATTTCCCAGTTGGGAGACGACTAATCTGATAGAAAGAAGAGTGGAACGTTGGTTTTTTGTCAATAATAATAATAATAATAATTCTACTAAGGAGAAAATTATAACCCAAAGTGTTATAAACAAATCGAATAAATTTCCAAATTCTACTATGGAGCAGTTTATAACCCAAAGTGTTATAAATAAATAGTATAAATTTCCAAATTCTACTATGGAGCAATTTATAACCCAAAGTGTTATAAATAAATCGTATAAATTTCCAAATTCTACTATGGAGCAATTTATAACCCAAAGTGTTATAAATAAATCTATAATTCCAATTCTACTATGGAGAAATTTATAACCCAAAGTGTTATAAACAAATCAAATAAATTTCCAAATTCTACTAAGGAGAAATTTATAACACAAAAGTGTTATAAACAAATCAAATAAATTTCCAAATTCTACTAAGGAGCAGTTTATAACCCAAAGTGTTATAAATAAATCCTATAAATTTCCAAATTCTACCATGGAGAAATTTATAACCCAAAGTGTTATAAACAAATCAAATAAATTTCCAAATTCTACTAAGGAGAAATTTATAACCCAAAAGTGTTATAAATAAATCGTATAAATTTCCAAATTCTACTATGGAGCAATTTATAACCCAAAGTGTTATAAACAAATCGAATAAATTTCCAAATTCTACTATGGAGCAGTTTATAACCCAAAGTGTTATAAATAAATCCTATAAATTTCCAAATTCTACCATGGAGAAATTTATAACCCAAAGTGTTATAAGTAAAGCGTATAAATTTCCAAATTTTTATATATGACTAATATATTCCACTCTTGCTACTCTAAATACTTCCCTTTAATGGGTTTCTCTTTTTAGCCTTGCAGAATCTTCTCTACCCGTCAATTCCGTTAAAACCGTCCAGCTTATTCCTTAAAACATGCCATAATTTTCTTTGAATAATACTGTATATTTATACATATTAACTATTTAGCCAAAAAAAAATATTATTAAAGCAAAAGTGTATTTTTTGAATTTCCCCCTCCCCCCCTCACTTCATGTCTGGCATATTCGTTAAGGGGGGGAGAGAAAAAGTGGGTTTATATGGATGTAGGTTAACAAACAACGAGAAGAAGGACTAAACTAAAGGACTAATCATCCAAAGGCTGCTGTGTGTACAACGGAACCGGGGGGTTGCTGTAACAGAAAAACAAATTAAAAATGTTAAATATATATATGTGACGGTAGTCGAAAAGTTTGGAAGTTAATGTAAAAAAAAATTATTCGTTTTGTATGATTATTATTAGTCGTAAATAAATCAATTAAATGTAATTATTCCAACCCGTGAGATGGACAAATACATTGGAAAAATAAGAGAGGCTACTCACCCTCTAGTTCTCGACTTGTTGGATCTCATGGAAACGAATAGGAGAACAAACATAACATTTTTTTAAATATTTTATTTAAGAAAGTTAAAATGATTTATTAGTTGTGGTGTAGTGGCTAGATAGCTTTGGGTCCTGGGTTCGACGAATCCTGGATGTTTGTGTGTCGTCATCGTCACGGAGACTGATTGTAGAGTCGATACACTGCATGATCACGTGTGTGCGAGTCACTCACTCCCATATTTTTCGGAATGTGTCGTCGTGTAAGATGACGACAGTAGTCCGCAGTCGTCCTGGTAGGTCGAGGCCCTTAATGGGCTGCAGAGACAACGGAGAAGAACAATAAAAAATTATTTATTTTGTACGAGATATAAAGATATTGTCTCCTGCTTTTTCTTTGTTGCATTTAGGTTTTTCTAATTATCCCTGCTACAATTCTACATTTTTAATCTAATCTTCTCCGTATTATTTACCGTAGAAACTTGAGTTAAATTTGTGAAAGCTGAGGTTTCTGTAAAAAGGAAAAAAAAAGGTTTAGTAAAGGTGAAGCATTAGTTTTTTTTGGGGGGGGGGAAGAGGATTGGTTAAAAACTGACATTTAGTCGTCGTCGTTGTTGTTGAATAATTCCTGTAGACGAGACGTTTCATAAGGTCGACACGTTTTGCCGCCGCAGACAAGAGCGTCTACAGGAGAAGACAGAGTCGTCTAATTTAGACCGAGATTCCTCGCTAGAGATAAAGTCAGCTTTATGAGTTATGGTCACGAATGTACGCGATGCGAGGGAAGAAGGGAGGAAGGAAGGACGAAGGGAGGGAAGGATGAAGGATGCTTCCGTATATCGCAACGAAACACGCCATCTCTTGACGCAATTCAATGCAGTAACAATGACAATGACCGAATTGTACCGTACGTACGTTCGTCCATTCATAGAGCACGTCATCTGATAGGCCCTTGCAGCATGAGTGATGACATTCACCTGTCATCTGTCACCTGTCACCTGTGTAATGTTTCATGTTGCCTCGAGTATCTTCATATCTGAAGTTAATATCAATTTGACGTGTGCTGTTTCCACTACAGAGGACTAATTTAACTAATTACTGCAATTCAACAACTTTATTCACCAGAGGACCAATTTAACTAATTACTACAATTCAACAATTTTATTCACCAGAGGACTAGTTTAACTAATTACTACAATTCAACAATTTTATTCACCAGAGGACTAATGTAACTAATTACTACAATTCAACAACTTTATTCACCAGAGGACTGATTCAGCTAATTACTACAATTCAACAATTTTATTCACCAGAGGACTAATGTAACTAATTACTACAATTCAACAATTTTGTTCACCAGAGGACTAGTTTAACTAATTACTACAATTCAACAATTTTATTCACCACACGACTAATTTAACTAATTACTACGATTCAACAATTTCATTCACCAGAGGACTAGTTTAACTAATTACTATATTTCAACAATTTTGTTCACCAGAGGACTAATTCATCTAATTAAAATAAAGAAATATTTCTCACCAGAAGGCCTAATTCAACTAATTATTATAATACTATTTTTTATTCAGCAGAGAACTAATTCTACTAATTAATATCATACAATGTGCCGTGTATTATTTTCTAATCAGAAAACTAATTCAACTAAGTAATATAAACCAATTTGATGTGTACTATTTCCTCATTAGAAAAATTAGTCAATTAATTAATGTAATCCAATTTGACGTAACTAATTTCCCACAAGAGGATTAATTGAACTAATTAATATAATTCAATTTTACGTGTGCCATTTATTCACCAGTAGACTAATTCAACTAATTAATATAGTTAAATTTCACTGGTCAGAGGTCCTATTCAACTAATTAGTATAATCCAATTTGAATTACCAGGTGACTAATTCAACTAATTAATATAATCCAATTTGACGTAACTAATTCCCCGCAAGATAATTAATTCAACTAATTAATGTAATCCAATGTGCCGTGTATTATTTCCTAACCAGAAAACTAATTCAACTAATTCATATAAACCAATTTCACGTGTACTAATTCCTCATTAGAAAAATCACTAAACTAATTAATATAATACAATTTGACGTAACTAATTCCCTACAAGAGGATTAATTCAATTAATTAATATAATTTAATTTGACGTGTGTTACATCCTCACCAGAGAACTGATTCAACTAAATAATATAATACATTTAACTCACCAGAATACTGATTCAAGTAATTAATATAATTAAATTTAACTCACGAGAGGACTAATTCATTTAATTAATATAATTCAATTTCACTCACGAGAGGACTAATTCAACTAATTAATGTAATACAATTTGCCGTGTATTAATTCCTAACCAGAAAACTAATTCAACTAATGAATATAAAAAAATTCACGTGTACTATTTCCTCATAAGAAAAATAACTCAACTAATTAATATAATCCAATTAGGACGTAACTAATTCCACACGAGGGGAGTAATTCAACTAGTTAATATAATTCAATTTAACGTGTGCTATTTACTCACCAGAGGACTAATTTAACTAATTAATATAATTCTATTTTACTCACCAGAGGACTAATTCAACTAATTAGTATAATCCGATATGACGTGTAATATATCAGCAGAGGACTAATTCAAATAATTAATATAATTCAATTTTCCTCACCACAAGACCAATTCATCTAATCACTATAATCCAATATTCCTACACCTTTACATTCCTCTAAATCAATTTCAATTACTATTTAAAAGAGCCGACACATTTGGAGGATATCCGGTTCTTTTAAAATCTCGCGTCAGTTGGACCGTTTTACGTCACCCAGCGTTTCATAGTCCCGATTTGTCCTTCATTTTCCCAAAGTGCTAAAAAGAGTGAGTGAGTGTGTGTGTGTGTGTACAGTGTTTCCTGCTTAGGTCAGTGAAAAGCTCCTGGAGCCTGCTTTACGAGGAAGCCTCGTGATGGGTCCAAAGTGGCGCGGAGGAAGCTGTAAAGAGGCTGTGCTTGTATCTTCCTCCGCCGTCAGCAACTCCTGAGCACTTGCAAGGATGAGAACTGCTTCTTCCTCCACGGACGACTGCTTTATATTGCTTTCCAAGTTTCTATATCGACAGCGGAAGGGAAAAAAAACACTTTGTGTTGGTTTCTTCTGGAGGACATTTCATCATCCAATTCATAAGAAGATAAATTCATCACCTGTACTATGAAGCAACTCATAACCCAGTGTTCTAAATAAAGCGTATAAATTTCCAAATTCTTATATGGATCAATTTATAACCCAAAGTGTTACAAATAAATCGTATAAATTTCCAAATTCTACTATGGAGCAATTTATAACCCAAAGTGTTATAAATGAAGCGTATAAATTCCCAAATTCTACTATGGAGCAATTTATAACCCAAAGTGTTATAAATAAATCGTATAAATTTCCAAATTCTACTATGGAGCAATTTATAACCCAAAGTGTTATTAATAAAGCGTATAATTTCAAAATTCTACTATGGAGCAATTTATAACCCAAAGTGTTATAAATAAAGCAGTATAAATTTCCAAATTCTACTATGGAGCAATTTATAACCCAAAGTGTTATAAATAAATCGTATAAATTTCCAAAATCTACTATGGAGCAATTTATAACCCAAAGTGTTATAAATAAATCGTATAAATTCCCAAATTCTACTATGGAGCAATTTATAACCTAATGTGTTACAAATAAATTTGCAAATTCTACTATGGAGCAATTTATAACCCAAAGTGTTATAAATAAATCGTATAAATTTCCAAATTCTACTATGGAGCAATTTATAACCCCATGTGTTACAAATGAATCGTATAAATTTCCAAATTCTACTATGGAGCAATTTATAACCCAAAGTGTTATAAATAAAGCAGTATAAATTTCCAAATTCTACTATGGAGCAATTTATAACCCAAAGTGTTATAAATAAAGCGTATAAATTTCCAAATTCTACTATGACTAATATATTCCACTCTTGCTACTCTAAATACTTCCCTTTAATGGGTCTCTTTTTAGCCTAACCCTCCACTTTCTTCCAGAATCTTCTCTACCCGTCAATTAAGTTAACAGCGTCCAGCGTATTTCTTAAAACATGCCATAATTCTCTTTAAATAATACTGTATATTTATACATATTAACTATTTAGCCAAAAAAATATTATTAAAGCAACAGTGTATTTGTTGAATTTTCTCCCCCTCCCCCCTTTCTAGCTGGAAACGTTTATACGTTATATTAAATTTATCTCTTTATATCATATTTGGTATCTAATTTTTTTCTTTCTTTCCGTGTAAATATAATTACATTTAATTTTTCCGCCATTTTACATAACTTTTTCTATTCTACTTTAGTGTCTTATTACTTGCATTTTTCAAAAAAAGAAATATTTTTTTACAGCTGTAGCCATTTTGAATTTCATTTTGTAAATATGACGTAAAATGTAATTTTTTAAAATTTTTTCTGGAGTTGTAAATGAAATCCGAAACTAATTCAACATGTATAAAGAACGTAAAATTTTGGAGGTTGTTGTTGTTCTTGTCGTGATGTTTAGTCTTAAGACTGATCTAATCCATGCTAACCTATATCAGGCAAGCCTTTTCATTTTCTCATAACTTACACCTACCTAATCCTTACTAAAATTCTTATCGTATTCCATCCTTTTCGCCTCCTCACTCTTCTGTTCTTACCCCTCTACTCACTTCTTCTCTAATAGTAATTTTACAAGACCCTCGTCTCCCAAAAACCGTGGCACTATTAATCTATCCCTTCAAAATCCTCCATATTGTTCGCTCTTCCCCCCCTATTCTGTTTCCAACTTCCTCGTTAGTGATTTTATCCTCCCACCCACCATCTTATTTTCCTGTAGCACCACCACATTTCAAAGCCTTCTTTTCTTTTCCTTTTCCTCAAATCCTATCGCCCACTTTTTGCACACCCCATATAACGCTACGCTCCATACCGATATTTTTAACAACAATTTCCTAATATTCACACTTATATTACCCGTAAGTAAATTCCTCTTACTTGCCTATCCTGTTTCTATCCTACTCTAGTAGCAGAATTTCCTTAACTTTCTTCAAAAATATCCCTTCCCCAAATGTAACAGCCTTTGTTACTCCACTGTTTCCCCCCCCCCCCAATACTACACTCCATCACCCTTGGTTTTCAGCCCTCTATTATCCTCTTTCTCCCGTTCATGCCTATTTCTTATGTTTTCCAAGCCTTCTTCTGACTCCCTTAATAACATCCAATGATTCTAACTATATATTTCTTAACGGCTAAAAAAAAGTCACACGTCTTTCTTCTCCTCCTCTCCCCCCGCCCCCCATATAATTGGGTTATTAAATTAGGGAAGAATAAACTTCCAACATGTGAATATAACGCTTTAATATTTTCATTTAAAATGTTTTTACTTGACATATTTTTTATAGAAATAATTTACTGTAACAATAATTATATATATATATATATAATTTTTTTTTGCATTCTTTCATAATAATTACATATAATACATATTTTCCACATTTTTTCCACCTTGTTCGGTTTTTTAACAAACATTTAAAAAAAACAAATATTGACATTAATATTCGTTCTCCATTTTTTTCTCCATCTTCAGTGGAAAAAAAATTGAAATCACAAAGTGTTACTTCCAGGGGATAAATTATATATCCCCCATTTTATCAGTCCACAAAGGAAAAATTATGAAAAAAAAATTTTTTCATCACATGAAACGTATAAAATTGTTGTATATTTTCTTCTAATATCCTTTTTTGAATTATTATTTCTTTTTGCGCATACGAAACATAGCTTCCTTTTTTTCCCCTTCTCCTTATTATTATTATTATTTTATTAAATGTAAAATACAAACAATTACAATAGTTCAGCACATTTCTTCAGTCACGGTATACTTTTCGTTTCCTTTTTTCTTCTCCCCCTTCCTCCCCCTAAGTAAACTTTCGCCGCCCTCACAACAAAACACTGGCGTAATATCAACAACGTCAGTTTGTTTGTTGTTGTTTTTTTCAAAAAAAAATAAAAAACTTGGAAAACTGGCACCGGTGCCTCGTATTCATTAGAATCAAGTTTTCTCATTGTTGTTGTTGTTTTTTTCTTCTTTCTTTCAGCTAATTGTTTTCCATGGCCGACATCATCAAACACGATCGTTTCTTAACAAACAAACCAACAAAACTAATTTGTATTGTCTGTAACACGGCGCACCTCGTTGTCGTCAGTAGGTGGAAGAGTTTTAATTTTATTCTTTGCTGATCGCACCCTTCCGTGACCCGGGCCTAGAAAAGGGGAAGAGGGGATGGGGGTGGTTACTTGTTTATCTACAGAAAGCAGTATATGTATGTATACATAAATAACTTCCCTGCGTTATCCTCCTAGTTATTCCTTTTTCTCAGTAGTTTATCATCAAGGGTTTACCTATAACACTCTTGATATTCACTTTATTTTTTATGACGTAAAGACCTCAAGAGGGGGCGGGGGCCACTAATTGGTCCATTTTTTTTAAAAATTCACACTACGCCATTTCCCCTCCAATTTTCGTTGTCATTAAATCCTGACGCAGTATTCTTTGTTGAGACTAGGAAAGTTTAATTCATGACAGGTACAAACATGGCGGAAGGTTGATTCGTTACTTTCTCAATACTTTTCTTCTTTTACTATTATTATTATTATCGAAAAAATAATAAATTCATACATCATACTGTATTGAAATTCTGCCTCCCTGTCCTCTAAGGTCCGATTACAGCGATCTCCTATCCCCGAATAATTATTTTCCCCTCACTATTTTGTCGTCAGTCCTTTACGAAACGTTTCTCTGCTGAAGATGAAAACGTACTTGATCCTCCTACATTACTTCTGAAACAAGCGCCTCGGGTTGGTTCACGTATGCAACATTACATGGTGGCAGCGCCTGGATAACATCTCAAAGAAATTTCCCGGAAAGACTGTCCCAATAATATTAATTTCGACAATCCAGTAGTCATACCTACTGCTTAAACTGAATCAAAATGAAATTTCACCCCCCCAAAAATATTTTAAAATTACGACATCCTGACATAGCTGAAGGCTCTTGGCAATATTAGAGTTACAAAAAAAAATTGATGAAATGAAACCACTCATGATAATAGAGTAAACACTGAGCGGTAGACCCCAATTTTTTTTGTTACGTTGGGTCCACAGAGCTGAGGAGTTACAGACTTAGGGTAAACGGGGACAGAGACACAGAGACAGAGAGAGGCAAAAATACACACAACACAGACACAGAAACGGATATAGACAGATAGGGAGACAGAGGAAAGCTGGGGAATATGGGTGACAGACTTAGAGTAAACGGGGACAGACAGACACAAAAAATACACAACACAGACACAGAAAGGGATATAGACACAGATAGGGATACAGAGGAAGACAAATACACACAAAGAGAGAAAGTCAGTGGGAGAAAAATTACAGAAAAAGACATATAGACACGTAAGGAAAGATGGAGATATAGAATAAACTGGAGAAGGGAGTAGAACACATACAAAGGGAGAGACACAGTGAGAAAAAACAGACGGACACACGTAACACATATACAAAGACACACACATACACATAGAAAAGGAAAATCGTCTATTATATCCACGGCTGATTTACCCCTTTTCTTCAGGACAATTGACACTTTTTCTTCCGTCAATATTTCCCAACCCCTTTAATTGACACTTTTTCTTCCATCAATATTTTCCCAACCCCTTTACCTTTCTTGGCAAAAAAAAAATGCGTAGCTAGAGGTAAATAAATAATCATGATGTGTTGTCGCCCACTTCTCTGTTATTGTTGCGGGCGTGGAGGAGGGAAGCAAGCCCCCGGGGGGCGGCGGGGGAATCACACTTCAACACGAAACTTTGTTACGGCAACTTGGCGATGTGTGAAAACTCTGCTCTGTAAAACACTCACCGTAGCGAGGAAAATATTATATATATTGTGTGTTTAGTTGATGGGGATGTTATATACAATATATATATAGAGACGGGAAAAGTGCAAGATGTAGTTCAAAAGACGTGTTAATTTTTTTATTTTAATTTTTGATATTTAAAAATGCCTTCAGCCCATCTTTCTTATAGCCTGATTTAAATTCGTAAGTATTTTTATTACTGAAAGGGAGTGTTTCTCCCAACGACTGTGACCTTCTTATCCACATTCCTCCTTCGCACCATCATCCCTCATCCCTCATTCTACTACTTAACCTCGCACTCCACGCTACTTCTCGCCACCTGTACTCACCCTACGACTGTTACCTTTTTATCCACATTCCTCCTTCGCACTCATCATCATCCCTCATTCTCCTGCGCAACCTCGCACTTCACGCTACTTCTCCCGACCTATACTTCTTATCCACATTGCTCCCTCGCACCATCATCGTCATCATCCCTTATTTTACTGCGCAACCTCGCACTCCACGCTACCTTTCGCGACCTGTACTCACCCTACGACTGTTACCTCCTTATCCACCACCACCATCGTCATCGTCATCATCCCTCATTCCACTGTACAACCTCGCACTCCACGCTACATCTCGCGACCTGTACTCACTGCTTAAATTTTCCAAGACCCATACTTATACTGACTTAAAAAGGGGAGAGAAAAGTGATCAGGGGAAATTAATATGATGTGAAAAAGAAATGTATTAAAGGTAAAAAAAAATTTTTTTGGTGGTTCAGTAAAGCAGCCATGAGAGTTAGTTAATTTTCGAGAAGACCTAATTATGTAGTGACTAAGAGACGAGAGGGAGGGCGAGGGGCCACGGAAGGGCTCGAGCAGGAGCTCTTCCCCCTGCTGCTCCGTCACGTCACGTCACGTCACGATGCTGGAACATAGGCACTGAGGTGATATGTGTCCCGTCGCCGCTCATCTGTCGTGAGCCAAGATGAAGAAGACAGCGAGGAGCCAGAGGAAGCTGAAGCTGGAGCCGGCGTCGGGTCGGGGACAGCCACTCAGGTGCAGTTCCGCAAGGCTTTCTAACAAGACAAGAACAGAGCAGGACAAGTCAAGTCATCAACATCCCTGGAAGAGTTGTAAAGAACGTTTCCTCACCGTTGAGAACGTGCACGGCGATGGTGGCGAACTCCGACGGCGAGATGGCGCAGGTGTAGTTGCCGCTGTCTGCCTTGTCCACGCGCGCCACGGACAGGGAACTGTTGGCTCCTTCCCCCGTCAAGTCAGTGCGGACACTGCAAAAAAACAGAAAACACCTTATAATAGTAATCCTTCAGCGTGCTGAGGAGTTGGAAAGCCGTGGTCCGTGAAGGATTGCGAGTCCAAGACAATTAATAAAAAACAGAAAAACAGAACAATTTATAATAGTAATCCTTCAGCGTGCTGAGGAGTTGGAAAGCCGTGGTCCGTGAAGGATTGCGAGTCCAAGAAATCAATAAAAAACAGTAAAACAGAACAATTTATAATAGTAATCCTTCAGCGTGCGGAGGAGTTGGAAAGCCGTGGTCCGTCAAGGATTGCGAGTCCAAGAGATCAAAAAACAAATAGTAATCCTTCAGCGTGCGGAGGAGTTGGAAAGCCGTGGTCCGTGAAGGATTGCGAGTCCAAAAAATCAATAAAAAAACAGCAAAACAGAACAATTTGTAACAGTAATCCTTCAGCGTGCTGAGGAGTTGGAAAGCCGTGGTCCGTCAAGGATTGCGAGTCCAAGAAATCAATAAAAAACAGTAAAACATAACAATTTATAATAGTAATCCTTCAGCGTGCTGAGGAGTTGGAAAGCCGTGGTCCGTCAAGGATTGCGAGTCCAAGACAATCAATAAAAAAAAGGAAAACAGAACAATTTATAATAGTAATCCTTCAGCGTGCGGAGGAGTTGGAAAGCCGTGGTCCGTGAAGGATTGCGAGTCCAAGACAATTAATAAAAAACAGTAAAACAGAACAATTTATAATAGTAATCCTTCAGCGTGCTGAGGAGTTGGAAAGCCGTGGTCCGTGAAGGATTGCGAGTCCAAGAGATCATAAAATCTAACAACGTGAATGGAATTCGTTAACGTTCTCGAAGACGGTTGGATCCAATATTTTCACAGTATGCAACACTGGAGTAACTAGAACAGTAACTAAACACGGTAGGGAAACTGTAGTTACTGTTTCAGTTTCTAGGGAAGGATGAAGGGAAAGAGAGAGAGAGAGATGGCTACCGCGTGTGGAATATTGCGTGAGTTGGAACCATTCTTACAAAATCAACCCGTAATTAATAAAACTTATTTTTCTCTCAATTATTATCATTGAGAAGAAAAAAATCTAGCCAATTAAATAAAATTGATAAAATTTAAAAGGAAACAGAAGAAACTTTTCCTAGTCGGATTATAGTTAAATTATTCAAACTTTTTGTTGTTGTGGTAATCAGTCCTAAGGCTGCTCCATGGTAGCCTATCATGCGCAAGACTTTTCATTTCTACATAGCAACCACATCTCAAATCCCTCCTTATTTCCTTAGCGAATCCCATCTTTGGTTTCGCTTTATCTCTTCACCTTCCTCTAATACCTGAGATCCTCATGTCTCAGAACGTGTCCTGTGAATCTATTATTCCCTTCTCTAGGTCAAAATTTTCTTAATTTTTCACTCTTCCCCTAATTTTTTTTTGGGTCTTCCTGGTTAGTTACCCTATCCGCCCATCTCATTCTTCTATAGAATCACATTTCAAAAGCTTCTTTTCTTTTTTTTTCTTTCTGTAACTCCTACCGTCCACATTTCCCACGTATAAGATGTAACACACATCACAAACATTTTTTTCTATTAATATTTCTAGTTTAAATGACCGAAACTGCAATTTTTCTTGATTTTAAATTCCACATATATATATTTTTCTATTAATATTTCTAGTTTAAAATGACCGAAACTGCAATTTTTCTTGATTTTAAATTCCATATCTTATTTGTGGTTTAAAATGTCCGAGGCTGCATTGTGATTGAGTCGCGGGTCTGGTATCTGATTCACCCTTGGTTACACCCGGCTCCAGCTCCAGCTCCAGTGGTAGTTTGCCTCTCCATGACACGTGACAAAGGACCTCTCAAGGAGAAGTCTAGTGACGCGGAACTCTGCAGATAGCGCTTCACTCTCTTGCTCCAACTAGAGTTGTTTTTCCCCTTCGTTGAAATTCAACATATATATACAGTAAACACCTACGTGGAGAGCGAGAGAGAGAGAGAGAGACATAATAATAAGCCTTTAACTTTACCTCTTATCTTCCCTTTCTTAAGACAATTGTCATCCCAATATATATAACGATTTCGGAAGACAAACACTTGTTGTGTTTTTTTGGGGGGGTTAACAAGTTACACGAGGGAGGGTGATCTCTGAAACAGGCAACTCCCCTTTAATAGCATAGGTAAGAAGGGAATTCTAAAAGGACGTGGGGATGTGGAAGGTACAGCAATGTAGCCAAAGGTTGACTAGTGCCCCCGAGCTATAGCTTTAGGATCTCAGCCGGTGTTTCACCTAAAGAGATGCAACACTGTTTTCCGTCGGTAAAAATACATTTATAGCTCACAGAATCCAAAAATGAAAAATATATTTTTTTCGGGGGTGGGGGGGAGGAGGTTAACAGGTTACACGAGGGAGATCCCGAAACAACAGGCAACTTCCCTTTAATAGCATAGGAAGGGAATTGTAAAGAGGGATGAGGAGTATTACCGAAAATAGTGTATATGAGAAGGATTAGTCAAATAGAATGCGAGTTAGGGGAAGATCAGTTTTGTTCTAGGGAGAATGTAGAGAAAGGGGGGGGAACAATTTCGACTTTTCGACTAATTTTAGTGGACACGATTAGGAAAAGCAGGCCGACGGTTTCGCATAAAGAGATGCAACATTGTTTTCCGTCGGTAAAAATAAATTTAAAGCTCATAGAACCAAAGCATGCAAAATATAGTTTTTTTTTTGGGAGGGGGGTTAACAGGCTACATGAGGGTGATCCTGAAACTCCTGTTTAATAATATAGGTAGGAAGGGAATTGAAAAGGGGAGAGGGGATGCGGAATATTACCGAAAATAGTATATATGAGAAAGTTTCGTCAAATAGAATGCGAGTTAGGGGAAGATCAGTTTTGTTCTAGGGAGGATATAGGAGGGGAAAAAAAACAATTTCGACTTTGCGACTAATTTTGGAAGACAGGATAAGAAAAAAAAACAGCCCTACGGTTTTACCTACAGAGATGCAACATTGCTTGACGTCAATGTTTTTTTAAATATAAAATTGTAACATTGAGCCCATCCTTAATTTCTTTAAATATTATTTTTGTAGTGCGCCTGACGAAGTCTCAAAAGAAAAAGGGGACGAAACGTCGTTTTTTTTTGAATAAATGGAGATAAATTTATATGTTGACTTGTCGGCCGTCTTTTTATTTATTGTATATTTTTATTAAATGTTTTATTTCCAAGTCTAATTTAAAGCTAGGTACGCAGCTGTAAAGGATTGTAAAGGTATGAGGTTCATTATCACCCTATATATTTGGGGAAACAGTCGTCACTTTTGTGAGTTAAATAATTGTATTGTGAGGATAGTGAGGTACAGTAACACATGGCTGGAGGTTATGGACGTTTATTTAACCCCCGAAGTGCTGTACAGAGGTTAGCAGCACTGCGCTGTAGACTGTATCCGCTTCGGGGTCCACTACGATTTCTGCATCCGTGGAATATAAAGGAAACAAAGGACCAGAAACTAAATCTGAAAAAAAAATTGTATTGTGAGGATAGTGAGGTACAGTAACACAAGGCTGGAGGTTATGGACGTTCATTTAACCCCCGAAGTGCTGTACAGAGGCTAGAAGTACTGCGGTGTAGACTGTATCCGCTTCGGGGTCCACTACGATTTCTGCATCCGCGGAATATTACAGAAACAAAATATATTCCCGAAACAAAGGACCAGAAACTAAATGTAAACAAATAATTGTATTGTGAGGATAGTGAGGTACAGTAACACAGGGCTGGAGGTTATGGACGTTTATTTAACCCCCGAAGTGCTGTACAGAGGTTAGCAGTGCTGCGAGGTAGACTGTATCCACTTCGGGGTCCACTACAATTTTTGCATCCGTGGAATATTACAGAAAGAAAGGACCAAATAATAAGAGGTTTTGGAAGATGACTCACCTGATGCCTCCCCGTGTGGTGTCGTAGTTGAGAGCTCTGTCCCCATGAAGCCACGTCACGACCGACGACGTCATCGCCACGTGACGGACCAGACATGACAGCTGGATGGTGCTGTCGGCCTCGTAGTACTTGTCGTGCAGTCTCCTGCCCTGCTCGTCCACGATCATCACCTCGGGAGCTGCGGACAACATACGAACAAATATGGAGGGGCCATTTGAAGGGATACATTAACAGTCCACGAAAGGTATTAGCATTAAAGGGAAGTAAGTAGGAAGGGGTTAAGAAGAAAAGAGGAGGAAATCAAGGTTAGAATAAGCTAAGCAGATCAGGGAGGATGTGCGTTGTGAAAGCCTTGAAGAAAGGAAGACATCTGCGCGAATAGACAATCACCGAGACAAACCAGTCCCAGGACTAAATTCCTCAACAACAATTTCTTCGTAGAACTCCACTTTCAGAAATACTTTATTTTCATCCTAATTTTTCCTGAGCGTCACCTATGGTGGTCTTATTTTTCTTTAAAGTATCTGTGTTTGATTTAAAGTTCTTTCAATCCCTTTTTTCTGTGGCTCAGAGAATTATTTTCAATAAACTTTACTTGGCATTTTAAGTAACGATTAGTACAATAAAACTTATATCTTATTTTAATTATTTATTTATTTTGAAGTAAAACCTTTACGCTTCTAATTTGGGTGACCCTAAATGAATTAATTGGACGACCCTTAACGGTGAAATTTGTAATGAATGGGGTTGTGGATATTAATTGTTTTACTGCAATATTACTATATTTATTTAAAAAATGATCTGGTGAAAACCATTTACTTTATCCTAAATAAAATTACACCAATATTACCATGTTGATATTTTCAACCTTTAAAGGCGGTAATTCTTTCTTACTTTACTCTACATGTATATATATAATTATAATTATACAAAAATAATTCTTAAATCTAAAGTTTCTCGGACTCTAAACTGAGGGTCGTTATGTTATGGGTCTTTCAATAGATGATAATATTGCACACAAAAAATCATAATGGACCTTCCATCGTCTTCCTCGTTGCAATTTCCTCTAAATTTGGGTCGTGCTCGATCCAAATCAGATTCGCCCGTGCCGCTATTCTTCCTCCTGGTTCAGGGGAGGATTTTCCCGTTTATCCTCGTCTCCTTGGTCTACGTGCCCCGATAATATCGATCATCTGCTCGTCTCCACGATTTCCCTTGCCTAAACTAATTTCCACTCTTCTGTCGGGAAAAACTCTCTTCCGGAAAACTGTCTGCAAGCCAACATCTAATAGTTGATATCTCCAAGGTGGCAGGAATGGATATCAACCGATACTCCGGTACTCACAGTTTGCCCCCATTCTCTCCTTCAAGGTTTTTGTTGGAGGGGTGGGGAGGGTAAAACACCACCCCATATCGCCTAAATCTAACCATAGCATGGTTGGTAAAAACCCAATGTTGCGCCGTGATGTCTGGTTTTTATTTCACGCCCCATCCCCTCCTTGTCCTCGCTCAAAAATTGACTCCTTTTATTTTGACTCCGCAACCGCCAAAGTCCGAGAAGATGTGTTTGACCGATTACAAGTTTTTGTTTTTTTTTCACAAAATTTGACGTATCGGTTCCTTTTCAAAATTAACAATTCTGTGGAGCCAAATGATATACGCGAGACGATAGAAAAAAAAACTTGTCTGTTAAAGGGGGTTCGTTTCATTAATTCCTTTAATTTAAAAGCAAATAATTTGGAATAAACTACTTTGCAGGGCCCCGGTCTAACTGGATTAAATCAGGCAACCCTGTCGATACGAGCTGCTGCTGCAGTGGTGTTAATTATTTCAAGCAATTAGACTAAAATTTTGG
>JAEMUL010000068.1:0-25449 GCA_034510155.1 Eucriotettix oculatus | reverse complement strand
CGGGATACGGGATACGGGATACGGGATACGGGATACGGGATACGGGATTCGGGATACGGGGTACGGGATACGGGATAAGGGTTTCGGGATACGGGATACGGGATACGGGATACGGAGATACGGGATACGGGATACGGGATACGGGATACGGGATACGGGATACGGGATTCGGGATACGGGATACGGGATACGGGATACGGTATACGGGATACGGGATACGGGATACGGGATACGGGATACGGGATACAGGATATGGTATACTGGATACGGGTTTCGGGATACGGGATACGGGATACGGGATACGGGATACGGAGAGGGATACGGGATTTGGATACGGGATAAGGGATACGGGATACGGGATATCGGGATTACGGGATACGGGATACGGGATACGGATACGGGATACGGATACGGGATACGGGATACGGGATACGGGATACGGGATACAGGGATACGGGATACGGATTAAGGAAGGAATTAGGGAGGGAGTCAAATTGACTCTCTTAAGGTAGGAATTTAGGGCGGGAGTCAAATTGACTCTCTTAAGGTAGGAATTTAGGGCGGGAGTCAAATTGACTCTCTTAAGGTCGGAATTTAGGGCGGGAGTCAAATTGACTCTCTTAAGGTAGGAATTTAGGGCGGGAGTCAAATTGACTCTCTTAAGGTAGGAATATAGGGCGGGAGTCAAATTGACTCTCTTAAGGTCGGAATTTAGGGCGGGAGTCAAATTGACTCTCTTAAGGTAGGAATTTAGGGCGGGAGTCAAATTGACTCTCTTAAGGTAGGAATTTAGGGCGGGAGTCAAATTGACTCTCTTAAGGTAGGAATTTAGGGCGGGAGTAAAATTGACTCTCTTAAGGAAGGAATTTAGGGCGGGAGTCAAATTGACTCTCTTAAGGAAGGAATTTAAAGCGGGAGTCAAATTGACTCTCTTAACCCTTTCCGGTCTTTTTGCCGTTTGCCGTATGTTGTATTGTTGTCCTATGTCCCGTATAGCGGGACAAATCTATTTTGGTGTTCCGGTCCGCTGTCCCGTCTGGCGGGACAGGACTTTCCTTATTATTTATTTCAGGTAGTAAATCTCAAGTATTACAAAATTTGCTCAGTTGCTTACAACAAGGCCTGGTACTAGTAACTTATTATCGTTCATGAATTTTTAAGTATAATTAAAGCTTTTTAGCGCGTTTAAATATCAGCAAAGATGGCTTCTTTCTCTAAACGTATGAAATTGTCTACAAATGGACTCAGTGGCTTAATTAATCTATCTGATGGCGAAGATGACATTCTCAGTTCATTTTCTAGTGAATCGGATGAGTGTGAGGATGAAAGTGACAGTAGTTTTGATGAAAGTGACATTCTTCGTCCGAATGTATTAAGTGATGGTTGGTCTAAGCTAACGGGAACTGAAAGTAATTTAGTTCCTCAGCATTTTTCACTGTCATCAACGGGGTTTCAGTTAAAAATAAATGTGCTCCAACAACGCCAATTGAAGCATATAAAGTATCGAAAATTATTGATAAATGAATTAGTGAAAAGTATTAGGCATCAACAATGTATAAAGTTTAGATAGAAATCAAGCCTTGGCAAAGAAGAAATTCTAAATTATTTTCAACACTTTCTGGGTCAGCGGGCAAATCGAGGAGGTAAAGATTGTGTTGTGTGTAGTGACAGAAAAACTCCAGGCGGACGAAAAAAGAGAGTTATTTTCTGCAAGACATGTACAGGCAACCCAGGACTGCACCCAGTTAAATGTTTTGAACTGTATCATTCTAAATTAACTTATACGGGACACGGGATACGGGATACGGGATACGGGATACGGGATACGGGAAACGGGATACGGGATACGGGATGCGGGATGCGGGATACGGGATACGGGATACGGGATACGGGATACGGGATACGGGATACGGGATACGGGATCCGGGATCCGGGATACGGGATACGGGATACGGGATACGGGATACGGGATACGATATACGGGATACGGGATACGGGATACGGGATACGGGATACGGGATACGGGATACGGGATACGGGATACGGGATACGGGATACGGGATACAGGATACGGGATACGGGATACGGGATACGGGATACGGGATACGGGATACGGGATACGGGATACGGGAGTCAAATTGACTCTCTTAAGGTAGGAATTAGGGCGGGAGTCAAATTAACTCTCTTAAGGTAGGAATTTAGGGCGGGAGTCAAATTGACTCTCTTAAGGTAGGAATTTAGGGCGGGAGTCAAATTGACTCTCTTAAGGTCGGAATTTAGGGCGGGAGTCAAATTGACTCACTTAAGGTAGGAATTTAGGGCGGGAGTCAAATTGACTCTCTTAAGGTAGGAATTTAGGGCGGGAGTCAAATTGACTCTCTTAAGGTAGGAATTTAGGGCGGGAGTAAAATTGACTCTCTTAAGGAAGGAATTTAGGGCGGGAGTCAAATTGACTCTCTTAAGGAAGGAATTTAAAGCGGGAGTCAAATTGACTCTCTTAACCCTTTCCGGTCTTTTTGCCGTTTGCCGTATGTTGTATTGTTGTCCTATGTCCCGTATAGCGGGACAAATCTATTTTGGTGTTCCGGTCCGCTGTCCCGTCTGGCGGCACAGGACTTTCCTTATTATTTATTTCAGGTAGTAAATCTCAAGTATTACAAAATTTGCTCAGTTGCTTACAACAAGGCCTGGTACTAGTAACTTATTATCGTTCATGAATTTTTAAGTATAATTAAAGCTTTTTAGCGCGTTTAAATATCAGCAAAGATGGCTTCTTTCTCTAAACGTATGAAATTGTCTACAAATGGACTCAGTGGCTTAATTAATCTATCTGATGGCGAAGATGACATTCTCAGTTCATTTTCTAGTGAATCGGATGAGTGTGAGGATGAAAGTGACAGTAGTTTTGATGAAGGTGACATTCTTCGTCCGAATGTATTAAGTGATGGTTGGTCTAAGCTTACGGGAACTGAAAGTAATTTAGTTCCTCAGCATTTTTCACTTTCATCAACGGAGTTTCAGTTAAAAATAAATGTGCTCCAACAACGCCAATTGAAGCATATAAAGTATCGAAAATTATTGATAAATGAATTAGTGAAAAGTGTTAGGCATCAACAATGTATAAAGTTTAGATAGAAATCAAGCCTTGGCAAAGAAGAAATTCTAAATTATTTTCAACACTTTCTGGGTCAGCGGGCAAATCGAGGAGGTAAAGATTGTGTTGTGTGTAGTGACAGAAAAACTCCAGGCGGACGAAAAAAGAGAGTTATTTTCTGCAAGACATGTACAGGCAACCCAGGACTGCACCTAGTTAAATGTTTTGAACTGTATCATTCTAAATTAACTTATACGGGATACGGGATACGGGATGCGGGATACGGGATGCGGGATGCGGGATACGGGATACGGGATACGGGATACGGGATACGGGATACTGGATACGAGATACGGGATACGGGATACGGGATACGGGATACGGGATACGGGATACGGGATACAGGATAGGGATTCGGGATCGGGATACGGATACGGGATACGGGATTCGGGATACGGGATACGGGATACGGATCGGGATTCGGGATACGGGATACGGGATACGGGATACGGGATACGGGATACGGGATACGGGATACGGGATACGGGATACAGAATACGGGATACGGGATACGGGATACGGGATACGGGATACGGGATACGGGATACGGGATACGGGATACGGGATACGGATACGGGATACGGGATACGGGATACGGGATCCGGGATACGGGATACGGGATACGGGATCCGGGATCCGGGATACGGATACGGGATAGGGATACGGGATGCGGATACGGGATACGGGATACGGGATTTGGGATACGGGATACGGGATACGGGATACGGGATACGGGATACGGGATACGGGATACGGGATACGGGATACGGGATACGGGATACGGGATACGGGATACGGGATACGGGATACGAGATACGGGATACGGGATACGGGATACGGGATACGGGATACGAGACACGGGATACGGGATACGGGATACGGGATACGGGATACGGGATACGGGATACGGGATACGGGATACGGGATACGTGATACGGGATACGGGATACGGGATACGGGATACGAGAGACGGGATACGGGATACGGGATACGCGGGATACGGGATACGGGTAACGGGATACGGGATACGGGATATGGGATACGGAATTGGTTCGGGATACGGGATGGATACGGGTTACGGGATACGGTATAGGGATACGGGAGTCAAATTGACTCTCTTAAGGAAGGAATTTAAAGCGGGAGTCAAATTGACTCTCTTAACCCTTTCCGGTCTTTTTGCCGTTTGCCGTATGTTGTATTGTTGTCCTATGTCCCGTATAGCGGGACAAATCTATTTTGGTGTTCCGGTCCGCTGTCTCGTCTGGCGGCACAGGAATTTCCTTATTATTTATTTCAGGTAGTAAATCTCAAGTATTACAAAATTTGCTCAGTTGCTTACAACAAGGCCTGGTACTAGTAACTTATTATCGTTCATGAATTTTTAAGTATAATTAAAGGTTTTTAGCGCGTTTAAATATCAGAAAAGATGGCATCTTTCTCTAAACTTATGAAATTGTATACAAATGGACTCAGTGGCTTAATTAATCTATCTGATTGCAAAGATGACATTCTCAGTTCATTTTCTAGTGAATCGGATGAGTGTGAGGATGAACGTGACAGTAGTTTTGATGAAGGTGACATTCTTCGTCCGAATGTATTAAGTGATGGTTGGTCTAAGCTTACGGGAACTGAAAGTAATTTAGTTCCTCAGCATTTTTCACTGTCATCAACGGGGTTTCAGTTAAAAATAAATGTGCTCCAACAACGCTAATTGAAGCATATAAATATCGAAAATTATTGATAAATGAATTAGTGAAAATTATTAGGTATCAACAATGTATAATGTTTAGATAGAAATCAAGCTTTGGCAAAGCAGAAATTCTAAATTATTTTCAACACTTTCTGGGTCAGCGGGCAAATCGAGGAGGTAAAGATTGTGTTGTGTGTAGTGATAAAAAAACTCCAGGCGGACT
Source organism: Eucriotettix oculatus (assembly GCA_034510155.1). NCBI lineage: Eukaryota > Metazoa > Arthropoda > Insecta > Orthoptera > Tetrigidae > Eucriotettix > Eucriotettix oculatus. The sequence continues at coordinate 20,382 of JAEMUL010000068.1, read as the reverse complement.
AAAAAAGAGAGTTATTTTCTGCAAGAGATGTACAGGCAACCCAGGACTGCACCCAGTTAAATGTTTTGAACTGTATCATTCTAAAGTAACTTATAGGGGACACGGGATACGGGATACGGGATACGGGATGCGGGATGCGGGATGCGGGATGCGGGATGCGGGATGCGGGATGCGGGATGCGGGATGCGGGATACGGGATACGGGATACGGGATACGGGATACGGGATACGGGATACGGGATACGGGATACGGGATACGGGATTCAGGATACGGGATACGGGATACGGGATACGGGATACGGGATACGGGATACGGGACACGGGATACGGGATACGGGATACGGGATACGGGATACGGGATACGGGATACGGGATACGGGATACGGGATACGGGATACGGGATACGCGATACGGGATACGGGATACGAGATACGGGATACGGGATACGGGATACGGGATACGGGATACGGGATACGGGATACGGGATACGGGATACGGGATACGGGATACGGGATACAGGAGTCAAATCGACTCTCTTAAGGAAGGACTTTAGGGCGGGAGTCAAATCGACTCTCTTAAGGTAGGAATTTAGGGCGGGAGTCAAATTGACTCTCTTCAGGTAGGAATTTAGGGCGGGAGTAAAATTGACTCCCTTAAGGTAGGAATTTAGGGCGGGAGTCAAATTGACTCTCTTAAGGAAGGAATTTAAAGCGGGAGTCAAATTGACTCTCTTAACCCTTTCCGGTCTTTTTGCCGTTTGCCGTATGTTGTATTGTTGTCCTATGTCCCGTATAGCGGGACAAATCTATTTTGGTGTTCCGGTCCGCTGTCCCGTCTGGCGGCACAGGACTTTCCTTATTATTTATTTCAGGTAGTAAATCTCAAGTATTACAAAATTTGCTCAGTTGCTTACAACAAGGCCTGGTACTAGTAACTTATTATCGTTCATGAATTTTTAAGTATAATTAAAGCTTTTTAGCGCGTTTAAATATCAGCAAAGATGGCTTCTTTCTCTAAACGTATGAAATTGTCTACAAATGGACTCAGTGGCTTAATTAATCTATCTGATGGCGAAGATGACATTCTCAGTTCATTTTCTAGTGAATCGGATGAGTGTGAGGATGAAAGTGACAGTAGTTTTGATGAAAGTGACATTCTTCGTCCGAATGTATTAAGTGATGGTTGGTCTAAGCTTACGGGAACTGAAAGTAATTTAGTTCCTCAGCATTTTTCACTGTCATCAACGGAGTTTCAGTTAAAAATAAATGTGCTCCAACAACGCCAATTGAAGCATATAAAGTATCGAAAATTATTGATAAATGAATTAGTGAAAAGTGTTAGGCATCAACAATGTATAAAGTTTAGATAGAAATCAAGCCTTGGCAAAGAAGATATTCTAAATTATTTTCAACACTTTCTGGGTCAGCGGGCAAATCGAGGAGGTAAAGATTGTGTTGTGTGTAGTGACAGAAAAACTCCAGGCGGACGAAAAAAGAGAGTTATTTTCTGCAAGACATGTACAGGCAACCCAGGACTGCACCCAGTTAAATGTTTTGAACTGTATCATTCTAAATTAACTTATACGGGATACGGGATACGGGATAAGGGATACGGGATACGTGATACGGGATACGGGATACGGGATACGGGATACGGGATACGGGATACGGGATACGGGATACGGGATACGGGATACGGGATACGGGATACGGGATACGGGATACGGGATACGGGATTCGGGATTCGGGATACGGGATACGGGATACGGGATACGGGATACGGGATACGGGATACGGGATACGGGATACGGGATACGGGATTCGGGATACGGGATACGGGATACGGGATACGGGATACGGGATACGGGTTTCGGGATACGGGATACGGGATACGGGATACGGGATACGGGATTCGGGATACGGGATACGGGATTCGGGATACGGGATACGGGATACGGGATACGGGATACGGGATACGGGATACGGGATACGGGATACGGGATACGGGATACGGGATACGGGATACGGGATACGGGATACGGGATACGGGATACGGGATACGGGATACGGGATACGGGATACGGGATACGGGATACGGGATACGGGATACGGGATACGGGATACGGTATACGGGATACGGGATACGGGATACGGGATACGGGATACGGGATACGGGATACGGGATACGGGATACGGGATACGGGATACGGGATACGGGATACGGGATACGGGATTCGGGATACGGGATACGGGATACGGGATACAGGATACGGGATACGGGATACGGGAGTCAAATTGACTCTCTTAAGGAAGGAATTTAGGGCGGGAGTCAAATTGACTCTCTTAAGGTAGGAATTTAGGGCGGGAGTCAAATTGACTCTCTTAAGGTAGGAATTTAGGGCGGGAGTCAAATTGACTCTCTTAAGGTAGGAATTTAGGGCGGGAGTCAAATTGACTCTCTTAAGGAAGGAATTTAGGGCGGGAGTCAAATTGACTCTCTTAAGGAAGGAATTTAGGGCGGGAGTCAAATTGACTCTCTTAACCCTTTCCGGTCTTTTTGCCGTTTGCCGTATGTTGTATTGTGGTCCGATGTCCCGTATAGCGCGACAAATCTATTTTGGTGTTCCGGTCCGCTGTCCCGCCTGGCGGGACAGGACTTTCCTTATTATTTATTTCAGGTAGTAAATCTCAAGTATTACAAAATTTGCTCAGTTGCTTACAACAAGGCCTGGTACTAGTAACTTATTATCGTTCATGAATTTTTAAGTATAATTAAAGCTTTTTAGCGCGTTTAAATATCAGCAAAGATGGCTTCTTTCTCTAAACGTATGAAATTGTCTACAAATGGACTCAGTGGCTTAATTAATCTATCTGATGGCGAAGATGACATTCTCAGTTCATTTTCTAGTGAATCGGATGAGTGTGAGGATGAAAGTAACAGTAGTTTTGATGAAGGTGACATTCTTCGTCCGAATGTATTAAGTGATGGTTGGTCTAAGCTTACGGGAACTGAAAGTAATTTAGTTCCTCAGCATTTTTCACTGTCATCAACGGGGTTTCAGTTAAAAATAAATGTGCTCCAACAACGCCAATTGAAGCATAGAAAGTATCGAAAATTATTGATAAATGAATTAGTGAAAAGTATTAGGCATCAACAATGTATAAAGTTTAGATAGAAATCAAGCCTTGGCAAAGAAGAAATTCTAAATTATTTTCAACACTTTCTGGGTCAGCGGGCAAATCGAGGAGGTAAAGATTGTGTTGTGTGTAGTGACAGAAAAACTCCAGGCGGACGAAAAAAGAGAGTTATTTTCTGCAAGACATGTACAGGCAACCCAGGACTGCACCCAGTTAAATGTTTTGAACTGTATCATTCTAAATTAACTTATACGGGACACGGGATACGGGATACGGGATACGGGATACGGGATACGGGATGCGGGATGCGGGATGCGGGATACGGGATACGGGATACGGGATACGGGATACGGGATACGGGATACGGGATACGGGATACGGGATACGGGATACGGGATGCGGGATACGGGATACGGGATACGGGATACGGGATACGGGATACGGGATACGGGATACGGGATACGGGATACGGGATACGGGATACGGGATACGGGATACGGGATTCGGGATACGGGATACGGGATACGGGATACGGGATACGGGATACGGGATACGGGATACGGGATACGGGATACGGGATTCGGGATACGGGATACGGGATACGGGATACGGGATACGGGATACGGGATACGGGATACGGGATACGGGATACGGGATACGGGATACGGGATACGGGATACGGGATACGGGATACGGGATACGGGATACGGGATACGGGATACGGGATACGGGATACGGGATACGGGATACGGGATACAGGATACGGGATACGGGATACGGGATACGGGATTTGGGATACGGGATACGGGATACGGGATACGGGATACGGGATACGGGATTCGGGATACGGGATACGGGATACGGGATACGGGAGTCAAATCGACTCTCTTAAGGAAGGAATTTAGGGCGGGAGTCAAATCGACTCTCTTAAGGTAGGAATTAGGGCGGAGTCAAATGACTCTCTTAAGGTAGGATTTAGGGCGGGAGTAAAATTGACTCCTTAAGGTAGGAATTTAGGGCGGGAGTCAAATTGACTCTCTTAAGGTAGGAATTTAGGGCGGGAGTCAAATTGACTCTCTTAAGGTAGGAATTTAGGGCGGGAGTCAAATTGACTCTCTTAAGGTAGGAATTTAGGGCGGGAGTCAAATTGACTCTCTTAAGGTAGGAATTTAGGGCGGGAGTCAAATTGACTCTCTTAAGGTAGGAATCTAGGGCGGGAGTCAAATTGACTCTCTTAAGGTAGGAATTTAGGGCGGGAGTCAAATTGACTCACTTAAGGTAGGAATTTAGGGCTGGAGTCAAATTGACTCTCTTAAGGTAGGAATTTAGGGCGGGAGTCAAATTGACTCTCTTAAGGTAGGAATTTAGGGCGGGAGTAAAATTGACTCTCTTAAGGAAGGAATTTAGGGCGGGAGTCAAATTGACTCTCTTAAGGAAGGAATTTAAAGCGGGAGTCAAATTGACTCTCTTAACCCTTTCCGGTCTTTTTGCCGTTTGCCGTATGTTGTATTGTTGTCCTATGTCCCGTATAGCGGGACAAATCTATTTTGGTGTTCCGGTCCGCTGTCCCGTCTGGCGGGACAGGACTTTCCTTATTATTTATTTCAGGTAGTAAATCTCAAGTATTACAAAATTTGCTCAGTTGCTTACAACAAGGCCTGGTACTAGTAACTTATTATCGTTCATGAATTTTTAAGTATAATTAAAGCTTTTTAGCGCGTTTAAATATCAGCAAAGATGGCATCTTTCTCTAAACGTATGAAATTGTCTACAAATGGACTCAGTGGCTTAATTAATCTATCTGATTGCGAAGAAGACATTCTCAGTTCATTTTCTAGTGAATCGGATGAGTGTGAGGATGAAAGTGACAGTAGTTTTGATGAAGGTGACATTCTTCGTCCGAATGTATTAAGTGATGGTTGGTCTAAGCTTACGGGAACTGAAAGTAATTTAGTTCCTCAGCATTTTTCACTGTCATCAACGGGGTTTCAGTTAAAAATAAATGTGCTCCAACAACGCCAATTGAAGCATATAAAGTATCGAAAATTATTGATAAATGAATTAGTGAAAAGTATTAGGCATCAACAATGTATAAAGTTTTGATAGAAATCAAGCCTTGGCAAAGAAGAAATTCTAAATTATTTTCAACACTTTCTGGGTCAGCGGGCAAATCGAGGAGGTAAAGATTGTGTTGTGTGTAGTGACAGAAAAACTCCAGGCGGACGAAAAAAGAGAGTTATTTTCTGCAAGACATGTACAGGCAACCCAGGACTGCACCCAGTTAAATGTTTTGAACTGTATCATTCTAAATTAACTTATACGGGATACGGGATACGGGATACGGGATACGGGATACGGGATACGGGATACGGGATACGGGATACGGGATACGGGTAACGGGATACGGGATACGGGTAACGGGATACGGGATACGGGATATGGGATACGAGATACGGGATACGGGATACGGGATACGGGATTCGGGATTCGGGATTCGGGATACGGGATACGGGATACGGGATACGGGATACGGGATACGGGATACGGGATACGGGATACGGGATACGGGATACGGGATACGGGATACGGGATACGGGATACGGGATAAGGGATACGGGATACGGGATACGGGATACGGGATACGGGATACGGGATACGGGATACGGGATACGGGATACGGGATACGGGATACGTGATACGGGATACGGGATACTGGAGTCAAATTGACTCTCTTAAAGAAGGAATTTAAAGCGGGAGTCAAATTGACTCTCTTAACCCTTTCCGGTCTTTTTGCCGTTTGCCGTATGTTGTATTGTTGTCCTATGTCCCGTATAGCGGGACAAATCTATTTTGGTGTTCCGGTCCGCTGTCCCGTCTGGCGGCACAGGACTTTCCTTATTATTTATTTCAGGTAGTAAATCTCAAGTATTACAAAATTTGCTCAGTTGCTTACAACAAGGCCATGGTACTAGTAACTTATTATCGTTCATGAATTTTTAAGTATAATTAAAGCTTTTTAGCGCGTTTAAATGTCAGCAAAGATGGCTTCTTTCTCTAATCGTATGAAATTGTCTACAAATGGACTCAGTGGCTTAATTAATCTATCTGATGGCGAAGATGACATTCTCAGTTCATTTTCTAGTGAATCGGTATGAGTGTGAGGATGAAAGTGACAGTAGTTTTGATGAAGGTGACATTCTTCGTCCGAATGTATTAAGTGATGGTTGGTCTAAGCTAACGGGAACTGAAAGTAATTTAGTTCCTCAGCATTTTTCACTGTCATCAACGGGGTTTCAGTTAAAAATAAATGTGCTCCAACAACGCCAATTGAAGCATATAAAGTATCGCAAATTATTGTTAAATGAATTAGTGAAAAGTGTTAGGCATCAACAATGTATAAAGTTTAGATAGAAATCAAGCCTTGGCAAAGAAGAAATTCTAAATTATTTTCAACACTTTCTGTGGTCAGCGGGCAAATCGAGGAGGTAAAGATTGTGTTGTGTTGTAGTGACAGAAAAAACTCCAGGCGGACGAAAAAAGAGAGTTATTTTCTGCAAGACATGTACAGGCAACCCAGGACTGCACCCAGTTAAATGTTTTGAACTGTATCATTCTAAATTATAATTATACCCGCGGAGACAAGGGATAAGGATACGGGATAACGGATGCGGGATGCAGGAGCGGGCTTCGCCCATGCGGGCATATCGGGATACGAGGTATACGGTTTCTCGCAACACTAAGTCGGCTTTTAGTATCAGCACCCCATATCTTTTGTCGGGGACCGTGCACCTTGTTGTTTTTGTTATTGTTTTCATATTTGTATTTTTTTTATTTATTTTCTTTTTTTTTTCTTTTTTTTTTTTTTTTGTTTTTTTTTTTTTTGTTTTTCTTTTGTTTTTTTTTTTCTTTTTTTATTATTTTTTTTTTTTTTGTTTTGTTTTTTTTTTTTTTTTTATTTTTTGTTTTTTTTTTTTTTTTTTTTTTTATTTTCTTTTTTGTTTTTATTTTTTTCTTCTTTTTTTTATTTTTATTCTTTTTTTTTTTTTTTTTTTTTTTTTTTTTTCTTTTTTTTTTTTTTCCTTCTTTTTTCTCATTTTTAATATTTATAATTAATTTTTTTTGTAGTTATAGGGATTTCGGGCTTTACGGAATTCGGGTTATTAGGGTTTACGGGAGGTCAGAGTAGGGCTGAGTAGTCCGGGTCGGGGGACAGGGGGTGTCGTACGGGGGGGCTAGTATCAAAAAGGTGTAGATGGTTGGAGGTAGGGTGTGGCGGTAGAGGGCTAGGGGGAAGGGGGAAGGGGGGTTCTTTTCCTACGACAACCCTAAAATAGGGGGAAGCCGTTTTGGCTTTATTTGTTACAACTATTTTAAAAACAACAAACAAACCCACACACCTTACGACTCACAAAAAGTAAAGGCAATCCCAGAAGAAGGTTAGGTGGGAGTACGGCCTTACTCGGTTCCTTTATTTTTTTTTTTTCTTCCTTTCTCTTTTTTAATATTTTTTCTTTCTCGTGGGGGAGTTCGCGGGGGCATATTGCAGGAATACAAAAACTTCGGGTTTACGGGATACGGGATTCGGGATTCGGGATATGGGGCGTATACGGGATAGGGGATTCGTAGATAATGTCCCACTATTTTATTTTAATATTTTTTAGTATACTTTTTCGGGATTTCGGGATAATTTACGGGTGTTCGGGGTAACGGGATTTTATTTTAATTTATTTTCAGTTTATTTTTTTTTTTACGGGACACGAGGGACCTAACCGGGAAACGGGTTCGGATACGGGATCTTTTATACGCGATTCGGGTGGATATCGGGACTTCTTTTTTGGGATTTACGGAGCATTTTTCTCTGTTTTTTATTTCTCTTTTTGTTTTTTGATTTCTTCCTCTTTTTTCTACGGGCTTTCGTATATTTCGTCAGGGAACATTATACGGTGATTTTTACCCGGCCGCTGGAATAGAAGGATTACGTGGATAGTTATTATACGGGGTAATCGGTGATTTCAGGTTTCCTTTTTATCCTTTTTTTGTTTATTGTGTACGAGGTGATTAATCGGATTTCCTTGTTTTTTATCATATATTTTTTGTTATTTTTTTTTTTACAATTTTTTATTTCTTTTTTATGCTTGCTTTTGTTGTACTTTTTTTCATTTTTCGGATAAACAGGAGAATAACGGAGTATTGTTACGGGAAACATAATTAACATGCTTCAGGAGGATACGGGATTTCGGGGGTGAATCCACGGGCGACGGCGGATAAAGCTTTAGATCGAGAGATTGAGAAGGTCTGAAACGTTGAATAAGGGACAAGGGTGCTTTTAGGCGAGTATTTCGGGTGTGGGGTTTTAAATAATAGTGAGTGTGTTTGGGGGGAAAGCTCTGACCGGATGGGGGGTGTGGTTTGTGATTTTTTGTTGCGTTCGATTCATGCTTGGAGGATGTGTAAGATGTGGGGCCCGCGGTACTCGGAAGCGCTATACAACCCTCATCCCCCCCCCTCTTATATTACTTTTTTTTTCTAAAGTTTTTCTAAAAAACCTATAACTACATGTTTTCAAACATAACGGGAGATGCTGCGATTACGGCGTTTACGCGCGGATTTTATTCTTTTTTTTACCGGCGATTTGTAGATTCGGGATTTACTTTGCCTTGTTCTGGGGGATTCGGGATACCGGGATACCGGGGAATTGGGCATCTTTACGGGACTATACTTTCTTTTGATGTGTTACGTCGAACGGGATTCTACTAGGACGATTACGTGTGTATACGTGATTTTTCGGGATACGGGTTGGCGTATATCGGGATTATTACGGCTATACGGGTGGATACGGGTCGGTTGGCATAGGGGTGGGAATTCCTTTTTCTGGGGGGAGTACGGGTGGATTCGGATTACTGGAGATACGGGACTACGGGTATACCGGGCTTCGGGTACGGGTATACAGGGATTTTGGCGATTACGGGATACAGGGGATTTTTTGTATTTATTACGTGATACGGGTATACGGATTGTTCAGGGTATACGGGATTTACGGGAAACGGGCTACGGGATACGGGGGGGGCCGCATCGGTTTTACGGGATTATTTACGTGATTGCTGGATCGGGGGGAGTTAGATACGGGACTACGGAGATACGGGATTTGGGTTAGGCCGGATTTTCGGTTTCGGGATTACGGCGGATACGGGATACGGGTTACGGTTGACTTTAGCGATTTACGGGTTAGATAGGTTTTTATACCGGATACGGGATCGTCATTTTCTTGAACATATGAGTTTTAAGGGATATTGGTTTTTCTTTCTAAAGCGGGAACGTTTACCAGGCAAGCGGGAACATTTTGACTCTATTATAAACCCTTCCGCGGTCTTTTGGGAGGATGCAGTGCCGGTCAGTGGAGGGTGCGGGCACCGCCTTGGTTCTTTGACGGTTGTAATTGGCCCCTTCTGTGTATTCTAGTTTTTCTGTAACGTTTCCTTGTTTTAGCGGGTCATTATTCGATCTGTGGGTGGGCCACAGGTGACGTCGTCGGGACGCGCGGGAACGGTGGTATCTGGCGGTCTAAGGTTCTTTCGGGACCATGCCCCTGCCCGACCACCCCTCACCCCTCCCTCCCCTCTCCCACCTCTCGCCCCAGCCCACCCCCAGGACCAGCCCCCCCCCCCACCCCCTCACCCCTCGTCCTCCCCTCCCCACTCACCGCCCCCCCCCAGCCCCCCCACAGCCCCCCCCCCCGCCGCCCCCAGCCAAAGCTGCCCCCTTCCAACCCACCAGGGATCTTTCCCTTAGTATTTATTTCAGGTAGTAAATCTCAAGTATTACATAAATTTGCTCAGTTGCTTACAACAAGGCATGGTTACTAGTAACTTATTGTCGTTCATGAATTTTTAAGTATAATTAAAGCTTTTTAGCGCGTTTAAATATCAGAAAAGATGGCATCTTTCTCTAAAACGTATGAAATTGTTACAAATGGACTCAGTGGCTTAATTAATCTATCTGATTGCGAAGGATGACATTCTCAGTTCATTTTCTAGTGAATCGGATGAGTGTCGAGGATGAAAGTGACAGTAGTTTTGATGAAGGTGACATTCTTCGTCCGAATGTATTAAGTGATGGTTGGTCCTAAGCTTAGGGGAACTGAAAGTAATTTAGTTCCTCAGCATTTTTCACTGTCATCAACGGGGTTTCAGTTAAAAATAAATGTGCTCCAACAACGCCAATTGAAGCATATAAAGTATCGAAAATTATTGATAAATGAATTAGTTGAAAAGTATTAGGCTATCAACAATGTATAATATTTAAGATAGAAATCAAGCCTTGGCAAAGAAGAAATTCTAAATTATTTTCAAACACTTTTCTGGCGGTCAGGCGGGCAATAATCGAGGAGGTTAAAGATTGTGTTGGTGTGTAGTGACAGAAAAAACTCCAGAAGGACGAAAGAAAGAGAGTTATTTTCTGCAAAGAGGATGTACAGGCAACCCAGGACTGCACCCAGTTAAATGTTTTGAACTGTATCATTCTAAATTAACTTGATACGGGACACGGGATACGGGATACGGGAAAGGGATGCGGGATGCTGGATGCGGGATGAGGGACTGCGGGATTCTGGATGCGGGATAGCGTGATACGGGTAACGGGATACGGGATACGGGATACGGGATACGGGATACGGGATACGGGATACGGGATACGGGTATATCGGGATTAGGATACGGGATAACGCGATACGGGATACGGGATTCGGGGATACGGGATACTCGGGACAAAGACGGGCATTCGGGATAAGGGATTCGGGATATGGGATACGGGTAATCACGTCGAAAACGGGAAACGGGGATCTACGGGATACGGTCGAACGGGGATACGGGCATACGCGATAGACGGGGATACGGGATACGAGATACGGGATACGGGATACGGTTAGAGGTTAAAGGATACGGGATTTACGGTAGACGGGATACGGCGGATACGGGATACGGGATACGGGTACGAGGAGTCAAATCGACTCTCTGTAAGGAAGGAATTTAGGGCGGGGGGAGGGGAGTCAAATTGACTCTCTTAAGGTAAGGATTTAGGGGCGGGACGGGTAAACTGACTCTCTTATACGGTAGGATTGTAGGGCGGATGAGGAAAATTGACTCTCCTAAGGTAGGAATTTAGGGCGGAAGTCAAATTGACTCTCTTAAGGAAGGATTTAAAGCGGGAGTCAAATTGACTCTCTTAACCCTTTTCCGGTCTTTTTGCCGTTTTGCCGTATGTTGTATTGTTGTCCTATGTCCCGTATTGCGGGACAAATCTATTTTGGTGTTCCGGTCCGCTGTCCCGTCTGGCGGGCACAGGACTTTCCTTATTATTTATTTCAGGTAGTAAATCTCAAGAATTACAACATTTGGCTCAGTTGCTTAACAACAAGGCCTAGGTACTAGTAACTTATTATCGTTCATGAATTTTTAAGTATAATTAAAGCTTTTTAGCGCGTTTAAATATCAGCAAAGATTGGCAATCTTTCTCTAAACGTATGAAATTGTCTACAAATGGACTCAGTGGCTTAATTAATCTATCTGATTGCGAAGATGACATTCTCAGTTCATTTTCTAGTGAATCGGATGATGTGTGAGGATGAAAGTGACAGTAGTTTTGATGAAAGTGACATTCTTCGTCGAATGTATTAAGTGATGGTTGGTCTAAGCTTACGGGAACTGAAAGTAATTTAGTTCCTCAGCATTTTTCACTGTCATCAACGGGGTTTCAGTTAAAATAAATGTGCTCCAACACGCCAATTGAAGCATATAAAGTTATCGAAAATTATTGATAAATGAATTAGTGAAAAGTGTTAGGCATCAACAATGTATAAAGGTTTAGATAGAAATCAAGCCTTGGCAAAGAAGAAATTCTAAATTATTTTCAACACTTTCTGGGTCAGCGGGCCAATCGAGGAGGTAAAGATTGTGTTGTGTGTAGTGACAGAAAAACTCACAGGGCGGGACGAAAAAAGAGAGTTATTTTCTGCAAGAAATGTACAGGCAAACCAGGACTCTGCACCCAGTTAAATGTTTTGAACTGTATCATTCTAAATTAACATACGGGATACGGGATAACGTAGGAGGATACGGGATCGGGATACGGATACGATGCGGATACGGGATACGGGATACGGGAATCGGATAACGGGATACGGGATCGAATACGGGAGGGAACGGGATACGGGGATACGGGATACGGGATTCGGGATTCGGATACGGGATACGGGATACGGGATACGGATACGGATACGGGATCGGATACGGGATACGGGATACGGGATTCGGATCGGATACGGGATACGGATACGGGATACGGGATTCGGGATACGGGATTCGGGATACGGGATACGGGATACGGGATACGGGATACGGGATACGGGATTCGGGATAACGGTATACGGGATACGGATAACGGGATACGTACGGATACGGGATACGGGATACGGGATTCGGGATACGGGATACGGGATACAGGGATACGAGAACGGTATCGGGATACGGTGGATACGGGATACGGTAGGGATACGGATACGGATACGGGTACGGGATACGGGATACGGGATTCGATAAGGGATACGGATATCGGGATACGGACGGGATACGGGATTCGGGATACGGGATACGGTGTTTACAGGATAAGGGATCGGGATAGGATATTAGGGATACGGTACGTGGATTTTACGGGATTCGGGATACGGATATGGACTACTTTTAAGGTACGGATATGGGTTGGGACGGGAATACGGTAATTGATTAAGGTACGGAATTTAGGGCGGGAGTCAAATTGAATCTCTTAAGGAAGGAATTTAGGGCGAGAGTCAATTTGACTCTCTTAAGGTAGGAATTTAGGCGGGGAGTCAAATTGACTCTCTTAAGGTAGAATTTAGGGCGGGAGTAAAATTGACTCTCCTTAAGGTAGGAATTTAGGGCGGGAGTCAAAATTGACTCTCTTATGGTAGGAATTTAGGGCGGGAGTCAAATTGTCTCTCTTAAGGATGGAATTTAGGGTGTGAGTCAAATTGTCTCTTTAACCCTTCCGGTCTTTTTGCCGTTTGCCGTATGTTGTATTGTTGTCCGATGTCCCGTATAGCGGGACAAATCTATTTTGGTGTTCCGGTCCGCTGTCCCGTCTGGCGGCACAGGACTTTCCTTATTATTTATTTCAGGTAGTAAATCTCAAGTATTACAAAATTTGCTCAGTTGCTTACAACAAGGCCTGGTACTAGTAACTTATTATCGTTCATGAATTTTTAAGTATAATTAAAGCTTTTTAGCGCGTTTAAATATCAGCAAAGATGGCATCTTTCTCTAAACGTATGAAATTGTCTACAAATGGACTCAGTGGCTTAATTAATCTATCTGATGGCGAAGATGACATTCTCAGTTCATTTTCTAGTGAATCGGATGAGTGTGAGGATGAAAGTGACAGTATTTTTGATGAAGTGACATTCTTCGTCCGAATGTATTAAGTGATGGTTGGTCTAAGCTTACGGGAACTGAAAGTAATTTAGTTCCTCAGCATTTTTCAGTGTCATCAACGGAGTTTCAGTTAAAAATAAATGTGCTCCAACAACGCCAATTGAAGCATATAAAGTATCGCAAATTATTGTTAAATGAATTAGTGAAAAGTGTTAGGCATCAACAATGTATAAAGTTTAGATAGAAATCAAGCCTTGGCAAAGAAGAAATTCTAAATTATTTTCAACACTTTCTGGGTCAGCGGGCAAATCGAGGAGGTAAAGATTGTGTTGTGTGTAGTGACAGAAAAAACTCCAGGCGGACGAAAAAAGAGAGTTATTTTCTGCAAGACATGTACAGGCAACCCAGAACTGCACCCAGTTAAATGTTTTGAACTGTATCATTCTAAATTAACTTATACGGGACAGGGATACGGGATACGGATGCGGGATGCGGGATCGGATGCGGGATACGGGATGCGGGATACGGGATACGGGATACGGAAACGGGATACGGATAACGGGATACGGGATACGGGATACGGAATACGGGATACGGGATACGGGATGCGGGATGCGGGATACGGGATACGGGATCCGGGATCCGGGATACGGGATACAGGATACGGGATCCGGGATGCGGGATACGGGATACGGGATACGGGATACGGGATTCGGGATACGGGATACGGGATACGGGATAAGGGATTCGAACGGATACGGGATACGGGATACGGGATACGGATCGGGATTCGGGATACGGGATTCGGGATCCGGGATACGGGATACGGGATCCGGGATACGCGATACGGGATACGGGATACGGGATACGGGATACGGGATACGGGATTCGGGATACGGGATTCGGGATACGGGATACGGGATACGGGATCCGGGATACGGGATTCAGGATTCGGGATACGGGATACGGGGTACGGGATACGGGATACGGGATACGGGATACGGGATACGGTATACGGGTAACGGGATACGGGATACGGGTAACGGGATACGGGATACGGGAGTCAAATCGACTCTCTTAAGGAAGGAATTTAGGGCGGGAGTCAAATTGACTCTCTTAAGGTAGGAATCTTGGGCGGAGTCAAATTGACTCTCTTGAGGTAGGAATGTAGGGCAGGAGTCAAATTGACTCTCTTAAGGTAGGAATTTAGGGCGGGAGTCAATTGACTCTCTTGAAGTAGGAATATAGGGCGGGAGTCAAATTTACTCTCTTGAGGTAGGAATTTAGGGCGGGAGTCAAATTGACTCTCTTAAGGTAGGAATCTAGGGCGGGAGTCAAATTGACTCTCTTAAGGTAGGAATTTAGGGCGGGAGTCAAATTGACTCTCTTAAGGTAGGAATCTAGGGCGGGAGTCAAATTGACTCTCTTAAGGTCGGAATTTAGGGCGGGAGTCAAATTGACTCACTTAAGGTAGGAATTTAGGGCTGGAGTCAAATTGACTCTCTTAAGGTAGGAATTTAGGGCGGGAGTCAAATTGACTCTCTTAAGGTAGGAATTTAGGGCGGGAGTAAAATTGACTCTCTTAAGGAAGGAATTTAGGGCGGGAGTCAAATTGACTCTCTTAAGGAAGGAATTTAAAGCGGGAGTCAAATTGACTCTTTTAACCCTTTCCGGTCTTTTTGCCGTTTGCCGTATGTTGTATTGTTGTCCTATGTCCCGTATAGCGGGACAAATCTATTTTGGTGTTCCGGTCCGCTGTCCCGTCTGGCGGGACAGGACTTTCCTTATTATTTATTTCAGGTAGTAAATCTCAAGTATTACAAAATTTGCTCAGTTGCTTACAACAAGGCCTGGTACTAGTAACTTATTATCGTTCATGAATTTTTAAGTATAATTAAAGCTTTTTAGCGCGTTTAAATATCAGCAAAGATGGCATCTTTCTCTAAACGTATGAAATTGTCTACAAATGGACTCAGTGGCTTAATTAATCTATCTGATTGCGAAGATGACATTCTCAGTTCATTTTCTAGTGAATCGGATGAGTGTGAGGATGAAAGTGACAGTAGTTTTGATGAAGGTGACATTCTTCGTCCGAATGTATTAAGTGATGGTTGGTCTAAGCTTACGGGAACTGAAAGTAATTTAGTTCCTCAGCATTTTTCACTGTCATCAACGGGGTTTCAGTTAAAAATAAATGTGCTCCAACAAGGCCAATTGAAGCATAGAAAGTATCGAAAATTATTGATAAATGAATTAGTGAAAAGTATTAGGCATCAACAATGTATAAAGTTTAGATAGAAATCAAGCCTTGGCAAAGAAGAAATACTAAATTATTTTCAACACTTTCTGGGTCAGCGGGCAAATCGAGGAGGTAAAGATTGTGTTGTGTGTAGTGACAGAAAAACTCCAGGAGGACGAAAAAAGAGAGTTATTTTCTGCAAGACATGTACAGGCAACCCAGGACTGCACCCAGTTAAATGTTTTGAACTGTATCATTCTAAATTAACTTATACGGGATACGGGATACGGGATACGGGATACGGGATGCGGGATGCGGGATGCGGGATGCGGGATACGGGATACGGGATACGGGATACGGGATGCGGGATACGGGATGCGGGATACGGGTAACGGGATACGGGATACGGGATACGGGATATCGGGATACGGATTGGATTCGGGATACGGGATACGGGATACGGATTACGGGATTCGGGATACGGGATACGGGATACGGATACGGGATACGGGATACGGGAATACGGGATACGGGATACGGGATACTGGATACGGGATTAGGGAACGGGATACGGGATACGGATAAGTGATTTGGGATACGGGATACGGAATACGGGTTTCGGGATACGAGGATACGGGATACGGGTTACGGAGATATACGGGATACGGGAGTCAAATTGACTCTCTTAAGGAAGGAATTTAAAGCGGGAGTCAAATTGACTCTCTTAACCCTTTCCGGTCTTTTTGCCGTTTG
Organism: Eucriotettix oculatus; assembly: GCA_034510155.1. Classification (NCBI taxonomy): domain Eukaryota; kingdom Metazoa; phylum Arthropoda; class Insecta; order Orthoptera; family Tetrigidae; genus Eucriotettix; species Eucriotettix oculatus. The sequence goes on along the minus strand of JAEMUL010000068.1, from coordinate 3,812 downwards.
CCGTATGTTGTATTGTTGTCCTATGTCCCGTATAGCGGGACAAATCTATTTTGGTGTTCCGGTCCGCTGTCCCGTCTGGCGGGACAGGACTTTCCTTATTATTTATTTCAGGTAGTAAATCTCAAGTATTACAAAATTTGCTCAGTTGCTTACAACAAGGCCTGGTACTAGTAACTTATTATCGTTCATGAATTTTTAAGTATAATTAAAGCTTTTTAGCGCGTTTAAATATCAGCAAAGATGGCTTCTTTCTCTAAACGTATGAAATTGTCTACAAATGGACTCAGTGGCTTAATTAATCTATCTGATGGCGAAGATGACATTCTCAGTTCATTTTCTAGTGAATCGGATGAGTGTGAGGATGAAAGTAACAGTAGTTTTGATGAAGGTGACATTCTTCGTCCGAATGTATTAAGTGATGGTTGGTCTAAGCTTACGGGAACTGAAAGTAATTTAGTTCCTCAGCATTTTTCACTGTCATCAACGGGGTTTCAGTTAAAAATAAATGTGCTCCAACAACGCCAATTGAAGCATATAAAGTATCGAAAATTATTGATAAATGAATTAGTGAAAAGTGTTAGGCATCAACAATGTATAAAGTTTAGATAGAAATCAAGCCTTGGCAAAGAAGATATTCTAAATTATTTTCAACACTTTCTGGGTCAGCGGGCAAATCGAGGAGGTTAAGATTGTGTTGTGTGTAGTGACAGAGAAACTCCAGGCGGACGAAAAAAGAGAGTTATTTTCTGCAAGACATGTACAGGCAACCCAGGACTGCACCCAGTTAAATGTTTTGAACTGTATCATTCTAAATTAACTTATACGGGACACGGGATACGGGATACGGGATTCGGAATACGGGATGCGGGATACGGGATACGGGATACGGGATACGGGATACGGGATTCGGGATACGGGATACGGGATACGGGATACGGGATACGGGATACGGGAAATGGGATACGGGATTCGGGATTCGGGATTCGGGATACGGGATACGGGATACGGGATACGGGATACGGGATACGGGATACGGGATACGGGATACGGGATACGGGATACGGGATACGGGACACGGGATACGGGATACGGGACACGGGATACGGGATACGGGATACGGGATACGGGATACGGGATACGGGATACGGGATACGGGATACGGGATACGGGATACGGGAAACGGGATACGGGATACGGGATACGGGATACGGGATACGGGATACGGGATACGGGATACGGGATACGGGATACGGGATACGGGATACGGGATACGGGATACGGGATACGGGATACGGGATACGGGATACGGGATACGGGATACGGGATTTGGGATACGGGATATGGGATACGGGATACGGGATACGGGATACGGGATACGGGATACGTGATACGTGATACGGGATACGGGATACGGGATACGGGATACGGGATACGGGATACGGGATACGGGATACGGGATACGGGATACGGGATACGGGATACGGGATACGGGATACGGGATACGGGATACGGGATACGGGATACGGGATACGGGATACGGGACACGGGATACGGGATACGGGACACGAGATACGGGATACGGGACTCGAGATACGGGATACGGGACACGGGATACGGGATACGGGACACGAGATACGGGATACGGGACACGAGATACGGGACACGGGACTCGAGATACGGGATACGGGACTCGAGATACGGGATACGGGATACGGGATACGGGATACGGGATACGGGATACTGGAGTCAAATTGACTCTCATTAGGTAGGAATTTAGGGCGGGAGTCAAATTGACTCTCTTAACCCTTTCCGGTCTTTTTGCCGTTTGCCGTATGTTGTATTGTTGTCCTATGTCCCGTATAGCGGGACAAATCTATTTTGGTGTTCCGGTCCGCTGTCCCGTCTGGCGGGACAGGACTTTCCTTATTATTTATTTCAGGTAGTAAATCTCAAGTATTACAAAATTTGCTCAGTTGCTTACAACAAGGCCTGGTACTAGTAACTTATTATCGTTCATGAATTTTTAAGTATAATTAAAGGTTTTTAGCGCGTTTAAATATCAGAAAAGATGGCATCTTTCTCTAAACTTATGAAATTGTATACAAATGGACTCAGTGGCTTAATTAATCTATCTGATTGCAAAGATGACATTCTCAGTTCATTTTCTAGTGAATCGGATGAGTGTGAGGATGAACGTGACAGTAGTTTTGATGAAGGTGACATTCTTCGTCCGAATGTATTAAGTGATGGTTGGTCTAAGCTTACGGGAACTGAAAGTAATTTAGTTCCTCAGCATTTTTCACTGTCATCAACGGGGTTTCAGTTAAAAATAAATGTGCTCCAACAACGCCAATTGAAGCATATAAATATCGAAAATTATTGATAAATGAATTAGTGAAAAGTATTAGGTATCAACAATGTATAAAGTTTAGATAGAAATCAAGCCTTGGCAAAGAGGAAATTCTAAATTATTTTCAACACTTTCTGGGTCAGCGGGCAAATCGAGGAGGTAAAGATTGTGTTGTGTGTAGTGACAGAAAAACTCCAGGCGGACTAAAAAAGAGAGTTATTTTCTGCAAGAGATGTACAGGCAACCCAGGACTGCACCCAGTTAAATGTTTTGAATTGTATCATTCTAAATTAACTTATAGGGGACACGGGATACGGGATACGGGATACGGGATACGGGATGCGGGATGCGGGATGCGGGATGCGGGATGCGGGATGCGGGATGCGGGATGCGGGATACGGGATACGGGATACGGGATACGGGATACGGGATACGGGATGCGGGATACGGGATACGGGATACGGGATACGGGATACAGGATACGGGATACGGGATGCGGGATAACGGGATTCGGGATACGGGATACGGGACACGGGATACGGGATACGGGATACGGGATACGGGATACGGGATACGGGATACGGGATACGGGATACGGGATACGGGACACGGGATACGGGATACGGGACACGGGATACGGGATACGGGATACGGGATACATGATACGGGATAAGGGATACGGGATACGGATACGGGATACGGGATGCGGGATACGGGATACGGGATACAGGAGTCAAATCGACTCTCTTAAGGAAAGAATTTAGAGCGGGGGTCAAATTGACTCTCTTGAGGTAGGAATTTTAGGCGGGAGTCAAATTGACTCTCTTAAGGTAGGAATTTAGGGCGGGAGTCAAATTGACTCTTTTAAGGTAGGAATTTAGGGCGGGAGTCAAATTGACTCTCTTAAGGAAGGAATTTAAAGCGGGAGTCAAATTGACTCTCTTAACCCTTTCCGGTCTTTTTGCCGTTTGCCGTATGTTGTATTGTTGTCCTATGTCCCGTATAGCGGGACAAATCTATTTTGGTGTTCCGGTCCGCTGTCCCGTCTGGCGGCACAGGACTTTCCTTATTATTTATTTCAGGTAGTAAATCTCAAGTATTACAAAATTTGCTCAGTTGCTTACAACAAGGCCTGGTTCTAGTAACTTATTATCGTTCATGAATTTTTAAGTATAATTAAAGCTTTTTAGCGCGTTTAAATATCAGCAAAGATGGCTTCTTTCTCTAAACGTATGAAATTGTCTACAAATGGACTCAGTGGCTTAATTAATCTATCTGATGGCGAAGATGACATTCTCAGTTCATTTTCTAGTGAATCGGATGAGTGTGAGGATGAAAGTGACAGTAGTTTTGATGAAAGTGACATTCTTCGTCCGAATGTATTAAGTGATGGTTGGTCTAAGCTTACGGGAACTGAAAGTAATTTAGTTCCTCAGCATTTTTCACTGTCATCAACGGAGTT
>JAEMUL010000067.1:0-25566 GCA_034510155.1 Eucriotettix oculatus | reverse complement strand
GCATTGCTCCCTCCTTTGGAAAAACAGCGTCTCGCTGTTGGTTCTCTGCTGCCCTGAGTCCTCTAGATCTCGTCGTTGGAACGATGTAAGGTGATACATTTCTTGGGCTGGAAGTCGTCATTCCTTCATCTTCGTCCCCGTAAAATTCCGTGTCATCGTCGGGTTGCGTTTGGTTTTCAACCCCCTTTGAGCGTCGGATTAGTGGTACGGCTTCATCCTCAGTACGTTGACGGTATCATGGCTCTTTTTTTGTCTCTAAATAAGATTGTAGTCCTCGACCTCATACGTGACGTTGGATAAACTTCGTAACACACAGTACGGACCAAAGTACCGTTTCAGAAGTTTTTCAAAGATCCAGACTAGATCCCCTGGTTGGTACAGAACTGGGCGATGCCATGCATCGTATGGTTGTCAGGTACTTTTCTTGAGCTTGGAGCATGGAGCGTACGTATAAGGGCTAGTTGTCGGGATTTTCGGTCCAATGTAAGGTCATTCATATCGTCGGGATTGAAAGGTTGCTTCTTGCTTGGCAGTGTTGTAGGCTAACGTCACAAAAGGTGTCACATCGATGTGCATTGACAACATGTCGGTCCATGTTTTGTTTAACCTCTCGGTAAGCCCGTTTGCTTGAGGATGGAAAGCTTTCGTCATTCGGTGCGTTATTTCACACAGTCTGTTTACCTCGTGTATTAGTCTAGACTGAAATACCGTTCCCCGGTCTGTGATTATGGTTCTTGGATATCCATGCCTAAGTATTATTACTTCAAAGACGAAGGTGGCGATCTCAAAAGCTTCCGCCGATGCTACGGCTTTTGTGACGCCAAACAGAGTTAAGTAATCGGTGCAGACAATAATCTATCATAAATCCTGATGACGAGCGGTGGGTGCGTCATGGAACTTGCTGCAAAAATTTAAAAACGCAGTTGCATAGGGATAACTACCAGCCATCTTCTTCCCAAAGAGTCGTAATTTTTCTTGTGTGTTACGTTCTTAATTATTTCGAAGTCCCCTTTCACATCCTGAGAAGAGTTAAACGCTCATATAATCTCATTTAACTTCGGGTCCTTTCTCTGTTCCACAGAAATACCTGTCAAAGAGTTAAGAGAATCCAGGATCTCAGTCTTCTTCGTCGTCGACAGGGTTTCGGGAGAGAGACAGTCTGCTTCCTCATGTTTTCAGCCACTCTTGTACTTCATCGTGACGTAATATTCCTGAAGTCGTAGGGCCTACCTGGCAAGCCGTCCATAGGAATCCTTGAGTCCGGTCAGCCAGTAGAGGGAATGGTGGTCCGTTATACCCATTAACGGTTTGCCAACACTTGACTTCGTTTAGATTTCTTGGCCGTGGAAAGTTTGTTATCGACCTGACTTTCTCGGGGCGAACGCCTTTTCGTGAGACTAGATGGCCGAGTATCTTTATTTCCTTTGCACCGAATAGGCGCTTCTTCGGGTTCAGTCTCTACTCTACTGTACTCAGACACTCGAGAAAAGTTCGCAGATGGCCGCTGAACGTTTCCGAGAAAACTATTGTCATCCAAATAGCAGAGAATAGAAGTTGTCCATCATTCGTTCGAAAGTAGCCGGTGCTTCACTCAACCCAAACGGCATACCTTTCAATTCGTAGAGACCATCTGGTGGAATGAAAGCGCTTTCTCTCTCGATCGGCTTCGTCTACTTCTATCTGCCAGTACCCTGAGTGCAAGTCCATGATGGAGAAAAACTTTTCTCCCTCTAGACAATCTAGGTTATCGTCAATTCTTGGTTGTGGATAAACGTCCTTCTTCGTGATCTTGTTAAGTCTTATTCAATCAACGAAGAATCGCCAGGTTCCATCATTCTTTGTGACAAGTACGACGGGTAATGACCACGGGCTCTGTGATGGGTGGACAATTCCTCGGCCAACTATCCACTTATTGAATAATGTGTCGTTCCGCTGGTGATACTCTGTACGCCCTCTGAGTGTTGTTAATTTTATGTTTCATTTTCACAGTGGTTGTTTTGTCCCTGACTACTGCGTCGAAGCACGTAGAATATTTCCGAAGCAGTTTGAGAAATTTCGTCTGCTGATCCATGGTTAGCTCCGGTATCAGTAACTGATGAATTCATTGTTCTTCGTCTCTGTAGGAAGTATGCTTCAATGTGGATTTTATCCATGGCTGTTAGATGTTCTTGTGTTATTAGCTCAGCCCTTACTAAGCATGTAAGCTTCGGAAGACGCTGAGGTTCGTTCTAATTATTAACTTCCCATACATCTCCAGTACCATTCTTGAACGAAATGATGGTCGCAGGAATAATGACTGGGCATAATTTCTTCTTCGCTTCAATTATAAGATCTACGTAGCCATTTAACGTAAGGCACGTGACTGTAACCTTGTTAGCGCACGACGCAAGAATGGCAATATAGTCGAGGACAAATAACTGCCATGGTTCCTTATGTCCTGTTTCTAATTCCACTAACAGAACGTCCACAGTCAATTACGGAATCGATTAGGGCTCGTACCAACTTGTCAATATAATTTTCTTCTTTTGCGGCCTCACCTCCAGGGAAGGTGGCGTAATCTAGTTTTCAGGTTACGTCAGCTAGCCGAATGGCGACGGAGATCTGGAGCGACGTGACGGAGAGCGTCCTTTAATAGGAGTCAGATATAAGTCGTCCGCGCCACCTTTCATTAGATGTGCCAGCTTTTCATCCTCCCCCATGTTTGGGTTTGCCGTTCGGCACAATGCGAGAACGTGTTGAATATACGACTGGGCGTTTTCGCCACTTTTCTGAGCTCTGTGTTTTAATTCTTCTGTGGACTGCCGAACATAAAAGTTTCCCGACTGGTCAACTTGTCTTCGACGGTTTCAAACCACTGTCATGAAGTCCCAAACAAGCATAAATAAGCGTTGGCCAGGCAAACGGTTTTGTTCTTACTTGTTAAACTTCGCGACTTGTTGATAGCCTTTTACTCTTTTTCGTGAAGATGGTGTGGTTCCTTATCTACTGCTGGACAGCAGCATAGGTTGGTGCGCTTCTATCTTGACGTTCCATAGCGTTGTTTGTTATTTTTGAATATTTCGTAAAATCTGGAATAAATCTTGGAGTCTCCGGTTTATCGAGTTTTAATAGGAGGCACAGTGTGTTAATGCTCGACGTATACCCGACGCCTCCACCAGATATGTCACGTTTCTGACGGATCGTGAGATTGAATAACAAACACAGGTAAAGGTTATAGACGTTTATTTAACGGAGAAATGCTGTACAAGGCTCGTACTGCGTACGTACGACTCCGATTCGGAATCCAGTAAAATGTATACATACATGGATTATTCTCGAAACTCAAAATACTAGAAATTAAACGCAAATAAACTAAATAAGAATGGTTGCGTCGGATGGGACTCGGGGCCAGGTCTAAATTTCTGCAGTCCAGATTGATACCGCTTAGCTTTGACTGCAGGTCCTTTGATGTGGCAATATATATAAGTACGCTACAGTACATTTGTCGGAAATCTCTTTTCAACACCTGATTATACCATCAACGGGAGCGTCACGGTTTGGAAAATTAACTTTTTATCGCCACCTTCTATAAGAGCACTAAAATACATAAAACGTTCCTTCTGGCGTTTGACCTCTCCTCAATTCGGATATCCTCTCTATCTTCCAACTCTGTCTGTTGACCGGTTGGAGAGAGCCGCTGTCTCGACCTCGCAGGCTTAGCAGTTGCCCGTTGGAGGTTTTCACTGAGATCTATGCTTTAAAAAAAGGGAATGTAATACCTTTGTCGTTATTGATGACTTTTCACTTCTCTGTATGAAAAGTATTGTTCAATGAGTATCACTCTCTCAAGTTCAACCCACAAGGTCTTACAGTTGGGCGCTAATTAAAAGTTTCATTCACTTCCCACTCCCCTTTTCCGTTAGTCAATTTTTAATGTAATGGTGAGGGAAGAAACAAAACATTGCATGAATTTCTTTCAGGTTCGAACTTTTTATGAAGTTGGTTTGCCGGGATACCCAACGTTCAAACAACACTTTCTACACACCATAATGAAAAAAGGTGGGGAATATTGATATTAATAATTAAATGATTGATGAGATTTGATAATAAAAACTATAAAACAATTTACTAACCAAAACAAACACATTTACAATAAAAATTACAAGTCTTTGCGACGGCCCTTATTTTCCATAATGACTACACATATATATTTACAAAAAATATTTATAATTAATTATTAAAAACTAACAATATGATACTCATCTCAGGGTCGCACTGTATGGGTCTTCTCATAGAACAGAACTAATCTACTTGAACCTGAAAGCAAATAGAAATTTACAAAGCCACTGGAATTATTACCGTGTCGGCTTTTCACTTCTCCCTCTCTCGTCCTCCCTCCAGATCCAAGCTGCTGATCACCTCTCTCGCACCATCTGACCAATTCTCCTCTCAACGATCTCGACCACAAATCTTTCACCAATCTCTGTCTGCACCAATCTGCATACCAAATGTCTCCATCTCCCTCTTTTTAACTTCGTCCCCTTTTATGCGACACCTATAACCAAGTAGGCGGGCGTGCGTGTCCTCATATACTTGGGGAAATGCACGCCTTCGGTCGCCAAATTCTCAGACCGATTGGGAAATTCCGAAACCGCCGCCGAGGTGCCTGAGCTTTATGGCCCAAGTGTCAAACGCCGTCTCTTTTGTTAGATATTCCACGCCACCAAAGCACGAGCAGCTGTATCTGTTCGTAACAGGACAAATAAAGGAAAAATTCAAGCACATTACATCATTACTGTAATTTTCTTAGTTATATAATCATATTTGCACTCATTTTTTCATTGTTTGTGACTAGTTAATTAAATCAAGCATCAGAGTTTTGATTATGATTCGAAATTGAAGGACTGACTTATCTACATCAAATTCTACAGTAAAAATCATTAATATAAGAACACAATGATATTTAAATGTAGGCAACTAAAAGCTAAAACTGTAAAAATAGCAAAACGTATTCGAAGTTATATACAGTTCGTTATGTTGTACTCTTATTTCCAGACACGATAACGGACGCGTTTAAGTCCTTCGCACAATCAATATTACCTATACTGAGGTTACACTTTACACAGAATCACAGTTTGATGTCGTTCACCTGTAGTGATTACTGATTTCGGAAAGCTTCTTTGATATGCTGCCCACCGGGTGAGGTCGACACAGCGAACCTTGACAACCGCCACTTTTCAAGATGACGTCATCACCTAGATCTCTAATCCGCATTCGCTGTAGACAGACTTCAGGACATCTGCACGTATTGACCACATATACCCTATTAGTGATTTGTGAATTTAATGTGGTGGCGTCTTGTACTTATTGTAATGTTGTTGTGATGTGGATTTAAGGGGAGCTTCAGTGCCTCCGTCTTTCGTTTCTCCGTCGGATGCTCTTCCCACGTACTCCGTTTCGTATCCACCAAAAGACACCCTATTTCTTATAAATAGAATTCTCATTGCAGATCTCGTCGAAATAAATAAACTCTTGGACAATTAATATGCAGTCAATGATACGTTGCCGACGTAAACTTCTCTACCATGAATTTTTGTTTCCCAAAATGCCCTCAATAATCACGGTCCAGAGTCGACTCGAGTCAGACCAAAAGAAAAAGGACGAGTCACCGAACGTTCAAGCTGTATACAGGTCAGGTCACACTCCTACAATTCCTACTGGTAACAGCCATATTGGTGGATGTCAGCTGTTCTTCCTGTGTGCTGCGTGTGTTCTGTGATGGGTTTACTGTTAAAGATCTTGGTTATTGTGTTGCACCTTATTGTAAGAACCAATCCCAAACACAAATTAAGTTATTTAGATTCCCGAAACAGCAAAATGGAAGAGCAAAGTGGGTTCATAGAAGCTGACGTGATAAATATCAGCTCACAGAGCATTCCAAATTACATCAAGTACGTTTGCTCTTTTTGGGATATACGGTGATACACAAAATCAAATGAAAAGTGCAATAAATAAATAAATGTAACCAAGTACCACTTTTCATAATTATGCTTTAAATTATTTCAGTTGCATTCGAAGAATCGCATATCCAATTGAAAAGAGCAGGACGCAGTAATGTTTTTATTCTATACTACTGTATCCAACCCTCCTAAATTATTTACTTCTGCAAAAAATCACCATAGGTAATTTCCATAGATGTTAATATTTATATATAGTTTATGAAGTGATCAATATTCCGGAACTGCTGGTGACTTAATCCCCATATCCTCTTATCGGTGCACAACTAGTGACGTGAACGCAACTCGTGATTGATTCATATCTACTAACGTCACTGTTCGAAAAAACACATATATGTATTCAATTTAATATGTAAGCGCACAGATGGAATACATTTTATTACATGTATCGAGGAATTGTAGAAATTAATCGCAGGCTCTACCAAGATGTTCAGAATTATTGTCTAAATAGTGAATCATCGATTACCGAAAAAAATGAGCACACGGAACAGCAAAAAAGCAATCTGAATATTAAATACGTCAACAACTATTAAATTTATCTCCTGAAAACTCTCCTGGACAGCAAAATCACGAAAACTCCGACGAAAATTTCCTAATCGCACGCACGTTCCTTCACTAGACACAACGATGTCCAACAATGAACTGTGATTCATTTGTTATGTCATTACAATATTGCCAAGCTGTGATACTTAAATCAGAGATAAAGACAAAAAAAATACAACGCATCTTATTTTAAAATAAAAGTATAATGTATGTGTTGTACCGCTCCCGCTTAACTTCTGTGTAACTTCTGAAATACCTTTTGTGCATAAACAACGTTAAAGAATAAATCAAGGAAAATTCAGATATGAAGATAAAATGGATAATATAGATAGCTCAAAATGTAATCTAAAACTTCTACCGAATATGCCAAAGTAATATGAACTATACCTCAACTATCATAAGTACCTATAAACCTATTGCCGAAATCAAAAGAAAGAGTATAGGACGGATGTAAGGAATAAACAGCTGAAAATTGAAGAAAACATTTTATCTTGGTAGAAAGAAGTGAAGACAAATACAAGAAATAAAGCACCACAAATTTAAGAAAATGTTTTTAAGCAGGAATCTATTGATTTCATGATTAGCGATAACGGTGTAGGTGTGTGACAGTTCAATCTGTCGCTACATTCCCTTCCTTATTTTTTCTACGATTCCCGGGTGTAAGCCTAGGTCCCACATTATCATTCCTAACATAATTGTTTGTTTTCCTGGTTCACATATGGTCGACAATTAGATCTATAGCCAGAGTTATTCTGTGCCCCGCGCACTTCTTGGTTCATGGTTTCAATACATTGTACTACTGGACTCTCTAGTCCTTGCAATAGAATAGTAATTTGGAAATTCTCAGAGGCAATACTTTTCCGATTGTTGAATGTACTTCCTGGGATGCGCGGGGCAAAACCTTGGCAAAACGATATTAATTCCCATATTCAAAAATCTAGTTTCCCCTGAAATAGAATTATGGGATTAGCATCGGTTCTAACTTTAAGTCTTTTTACTTCTTCAGACAGTTCCTTTCCTGTAACATTGCGGTACTAGCTTCAACATTTCTCCTCCTAATTTCAGATACATCATTAGCCCAAAAACGTTCCTTATCAGAAAAGTTACCTTCAAATTCCTCTCTTAAATTTAGAACGCGCTTCCCAATGTATTGTCTACACGAGCTTCTATGCCATTAAGTGTTCCGTCACAGTACTTGTTACTTCCGTTTGTACAATAGTAACTTTGCTTACTAATCTCTCCTCCTCTCATTGATTTCTTTCACAGGTTCCAAACTTTGCACTTGTAACTCGAGATGTACGATACTTTTTACAATTCATATTTTGCTTCTGTATATTATATTTAAATTCCCCCCAGCTTTGTCTTAAGTCGCGTACCCTTTCCGGCAAACTCACATGGTATTCCCCTTCGGATCTCTCTTCTCGGATCTTTTTCGCCTCAGACGTTACATTTAATTCCGGAGAGCTAAATGCATGTATCTGACCAAGATCTTCCTCGACTTCTGATCCTTCGCTTCATGTAACGTTTTACAGTAATAATATTAAAGTAAAATCTCGAGATCTCAACTCTTAAGTGGACGGATACAAATTTACTAACCGCAATATACAACATTAATACCCAATAGACGAAATCAAATTCTAATAATTCTCATAACACAACACTTAAATCTACACCCGCGGGCAAATTATTAAAATTAGCCCGACTTATCAAAAGAAAAAAACTTCCTTGCATTAATCAAAATTAAAATAATCTCAATAATACACACAACCTGGATTCTCCTAGCAAAATATTGCTTTGATAAAATTAATTCTTCTAACGGATTAATTTTAATATACTCGCGGAACCAATACCAACATATCCGAAAACAGGCGACAAGTCTATACATATAAAATATTTTGCCAATACGCCAATATTTATTCAGGTTCAAGCCCCACGAATTGGCGCCAACTGTACCGCTTCCTCTATACTTCTGGGTAACTTCTGAAAACAGTAGTATAATATGCCTGAGTCACACCCAAGCCGTGATTCTGGGTTGGAGCTGGCCCAGCATAAGTCTCGTGCCGTTGAACCAAGGAAGCACTTGCTGCTGCCAAGTCCTTAAATCTCTTCTTCTACTGCTGGATCCAGAATGCCAATTTCTGCTCCTGCCCGCCATTTCGACACCATGGATTTTTCCTTCCAGAGCCGTAGTGCACCAATCGTAGGGCAGTTCCCATGGGTAAAAATTCCCGAACTCTGGTATTTCGCTGGTCGGGAAAATATATTTTTCAGCCAACGCGTCTGACTTTGGGCGTTTGTATTCTGGTAATCCGACTGGTGTCTCGGCACATGGCAGACCCTCTTGAGGATGAGAGGCTGTACACACAACATCACTCTTCCGCCACCGGTAATTAGGAACAGCTGGATTGAACCACAGTTGGTCCAGAAAGATCCCACGCTCAAATGGCTGCATTTCTTAATAGATGAGAACAAAATCAACACGCCCCAAAGAATATCCGAAGGATCATCCATTAAAAAATTCATCAGAATCGAAGGGTCATACGTTTATGTAAGCAAAATTCTTAAACTTAAATTTTTACTTCAGTTAAATTTCGTCCTTTAATCCTTTAAATTTTCATTGAAATCCGTTGAGACCTTTCGGAGCCTATTCGAGATAAACTTCCAGACAGACACTTGAATTTTTTTTACTGGTATAGACTAAGTGGTAGGATAATAGAATTTACCCTGGTCTATTTATTAAAGTAAATTCAATTTCTCCTTACAATCTTCTAAGATTACAGTAGCAGGAATTGGTAATTATAAAATTATTCTTTGAGCTGCAACGTTTCCTACCCGCTTCAAAATCAAATGGCATATTGAAAATTCTCTCGTAATATAATATTATTACATAAGCACGCTTCATGTGGTGTAATCACCTGCCACGGACGTCGCGCCACGGCCTAGGGTTCGAGTCCTGGCTAGGGCTTGTACGTTGTGATATTTCAGTTCCTATAATGTGATTCTCCTACATGCAAAATAAGTTCCCCTAAATAAATACAGTTTCTAATGATTAGCAGTTGGTACGACTTAATACAAAATTGAAAACCATTGTGCTCAATTATGCAGATGAATAAGTTTCTAAACCTGAACACGTCGCAGGGTTCTTTTATTCATAATTTTGTCAAATAACTTATGGTTAAAGAGGAAAAATTTTTAGTTAAAAATGTAAGTATATTATGCGGCAGGACGAAATATCAGATTTTACGAAACTTATGTCTTAGAAGCAACAAAAATAAGAATTATGCTGAAATATTTAGTTGAGGCAAGAAAGTATAAGGTACATTGCATGGTGCTCAAAATGTGGCAATAGGTGAAACGCTTTTAACATATATTAGTGTCCTTCAGCATTCTCCTATAGCACCACGTTTCGAAAGCTTCAATTCTATTTCTGTCTGCAGTTCCTACCGTCCGCGATTCTCACTCATATAACGCCACACTCCATACGATCATTCCTAATAACTATTTCGTAATATACATACATATATTAGCCGTTAATAAACTATTCTTTTAAGTGAATGCCTTTCTTGCCTGTGCTATACTACACTTTATATTTACTGAACTTCTACCAACTCTTGTTAATTACGCTTCAAGCCGCAGACTTGTTTGACTTCTCTCAAAATATCCCTTCCCAATCTAACACCCTTTGTTATTCCACTATTTCCCATACAACACTCCAGCACCTTGGTTTTCCCTCTATTAATGCTCAAGTTGTACTCTTCCTCCAAGATAACCTTAATGACATATTAATACTACAATATTATCAGCAAATATTAGGGTTCTATTTCTTCTCCTTAAAGTTCGATCCCTTTCCATCTTTAAATTTTAATTTCCTTCACATTAAGATACCTTTATTCAGTTATCAAAGGGTGTAAAATTTCCTCTTTATGATTCTTGAAATCCCTCATGACCTCTTTAGTTAATGCGACGTTAAACCATAAATAAATAACAATAAATTATTGCTTTTTTATTTTCATCTCTGCATCAACAAATGTATTTGTTTCAATTATTGCAGCTACTTATATCTAGAAGTTCTATACGATGACAGTAAATAATAAGAATGTTTCAGTTGTTTTCTATATTCTCGTAATTATTTAATTGTCCTTAGCAAATGATTCTTTATAACGTAATTAACATAATATTCCTTGTTTGAATAAAGCTTAATTCCTCATTAAACTTTATTTTTCTGACTTATAATTATTAATATATATAATTATTATACCTTATTTTTTGTTTACAATTTGACATATATATTTATACCATGTAAATTTAAAGCATTACGTAAATAAATATTTTTGTAAATTTATTGTTATTGAATAAGGAACGAAGAAGTCAGTTTCATGAGAACTGTTTTGTTCAGTATTACTAACAAACGTTCTTAGACAAACAATATATTAATTTAATCGCCTCTTGCACTACTGAATCAAGCAGCTTAATCATTTGAAAAGACTAATTTAATAAGAAAGTATGAAATAAATTAAATAACTTTTCACGGAAGCTCCACCAATAATGGCCACTGTGGTCCCGTGAAAATAATGGGTTCCGTTACCAAGGAAATTATGTCATTTCTTTGAAAGCGATAGCTGACTTCAGAGCAACTTGGAGATTTTCATTCGCAAACGACATGTGAGTAACATTCAATTTAAAAATAAATTTTATATATGTAAAGTCAGTGATTTATACGATTACAGTATTATTAATATTCCTAGATTGTGCCTATTGACGATTCACGGATATTTTGTGTTGTGTTTTTTCATTTTACTGTTTTTGTTGTCGTATACAGTCCTCAGTCTGGTCTGATTTAACCCCCAATGCTACTCTATCATACGCAACCCTTTTCATTTTTCGTAACATCATCCACTTCTATCTGCTTAGCAACTTCTATTTTCGGCCTCCCTCTTCAGTTATTACCCTACAAACCTACTTAAAAACTAATTTTACGAGATCTTTAAAACGTGTCCTATTAATACATACCATATATTGATCAACGTCATCCATATTGTTCGCTCTTCCACTGTTCTGCTTAAAACTCTTCCGTTAATGATTCTATCCAACCATCTCCCTTTCAGCAGTCTCCTATAGCACCACATTTCACAAGATTCTATTATATTCCTGCCTGAAACTCCAACAGTCCATGTTTCGTAAACACAAACCCCACAATCCACACGAACATTTTTGCAATAAATTCCTAATATTGACACTTTACAACCAGAAAGTAATTTCCACTTTTTACGAAAGTTATCATTGCTGGGGTTAACCTTCTCTATACGTCTACTTTAATTATACCATCCCCAGTTTATACGCTGCCCAAGTAGCAGAATTCCTTATCTTCCTTCAAAATATCCCTTCTCACTCTAATACCCTTTGCTATTCAACAGTTTTCCATACTACAACATATTACCATGTTTTTCCCTCTATTGATCCTCATACTGAACTCTTTCTCCAGAATGACGTTCATACCATTTGTTATAGTTTACACGTCTACTTCTGCCTCCCGTAATACTATAATATTATCAGCGGACGCGTCGAAGATAGTTATGCGAACATATTTCCTCAATTATTAATAATTATTAAAATTTAGTATGAACCATTCCCAAATACATAGACAATTCATAGTATCTTAATATCTATTTTACTTTAACTTTCAGATAATTCAACCTATTACGTGGAGTTATAATTTATCCCACGGCATTAGGACTAAGTTCTGATTAAGGTGGTCCTTCACACCTGTAACAACCACATCACGTGGAGCGTTATTCGTTTCTTGGCGACTCGGCAAGTATCAGTGGGATCCGTTATTTGTTCTGGAAGAAACGACACCACTGTCAACCATCACAAACCTGCAACATCCACAACATCATATTCGACAAGTAAAAGCGGTATCTTCTCTTCTTTTCTGGAAGATCCTCCACGACTGTCAACCATCACAAACCTGCAACATCCACAACATCATATTCGACAAGTATCAACGGGGTATTGTCTTCTTTCTGGAAGCTCCTTTACGACAGTGAACCTTCACAGACCTGCAACATCCACATCAAGTGGAGAATGAATCTATTCGTTCATCGGCGAATCAGCAAGTATCAGCGGAGTCCAGTTTTTTTCTGGAAGATCGTACATGAATGTCAACCATCACAAACCTGCTACGTTCACATCACGTGGAGTATCTATTCGTTCCTCAGCCATTAGGCAAGTATCAGCGGAGTCCGGTATTTTTTTGGATAATCCTACAGGACAGTCAACCATTGCAACATCCACATCACGTGGAGCATTATTCGTTCCTCGGCAACTGTACAAGTACCTGCGGAGCCCTTTCTTTTTCTCTGGAAGATCCTGCACGACTGTCAACCAACACATACCTGCAACATCCACATCACGTGGAGGTTATATTCGTACCCTGATGAAAGGCCTTTTTTCTTCGGAGTCCGTACTTTTTTTCCGGAAGAGCCTGCAATACTGTCAATTTTTCAATTGCTGTAATACGAAGGTTCGTATATTAATTAGCAATTTGGGGACCTTTATTGCTTTTTACAGCTTCTTTACTGAGTAGCAATTCGTCTTGGACAAAATATGGCCTCGCAACTTTAATATAATATTCATCGTCACCTGGCATTCATCCCATCCCGTGTTTCGATTTGACGACAAAGCAGATTGCCAGAATAAACTTCATCAAATTAAATAGTGGTGTCAAGCTGTAACGCCTGGAAAATAGTTAATTTTCAGTCACTAATTAATATCAAATTAATTTAATATTCATTCTAAATGTCCACAGACTCTGTATGCAGCTCAGTCTATCATGAAAAAATGCTGCATTTTTTCAAATCAATGGACCAAACTCTTTCGATTGAGGAGGAAATTAAAATTATATGAGAAGGGTCCAACCCATAATCATAACTGTTGAAGTCTACCCACGGATGAAGCACGTGTACGTTTTAATCATCGCCGCCAACAGCGACAGGAGTCATTTGCAAACCGCGTCGACTTGAAACACCTTTTGCAGCAAGTTATTTCGAATCTTTCCGCCAAGTTATCCAAAAAGAGGCAATGAGAAAATTAGTGTGTTTTTTTTTAAATTTGTACGCGTCAAACACTTTCTTCATTCCTTTCGGTGGAACGTTTAATTATTGTGAGACCCGAGCAATTAATTTAAGATTAACTAGTAGCAAAGTATATATATTTTCAAAATTTACTGTGATATTATTTGGAACCATTGTTTATATACTGGAGTCATAATAAAATTATTTAAGTAAACTTGTGTCTGTTAATTCATACAAAAGCCATCGTTTTGGTTAGTATAGAAGTCTCCAGTTAGCCGAAGAGAAAATTTCAAACCTTTTATACATACAATACTTTCGGCATCCGTAAATGTATTAAAATCACATATTGACCTATTTTTTAATATCTTCTATTAGGGGTACTCGATCCTCAGCCGTTTTACTCATTCATACTTTACTGTACAATTTGACGATATTTAAAAATTTTGGTTTAAAGTCCCTCCAAGATCAAAGGCCATTAGCGACTATCTGAGTAACTGATTTTCTGTTTGGTACAATTTTGTGAGTAAGGGAACGTGACAACACAAACTCACAGAACCTCTGGGATCCGAGGCTGTGACGCTAGCCACTACACTACAGAGGTGCCGAAATTTATTTTGTACGTAGCTTTTTTTATAATAAAATGGGATTCTTTCTAACCTAGAACGTGTAGAATTTAAAATAATATAACCCTTCAATATTTCTATTCTAAGTAGTTACTGACTCTTGACATAGTTTACACCAATGTTCGAATATAAATATAAACAAATATTGATGTAAAAGTGACAGTTATTCAACTTCGTTAAATAAATAACTGTCAAATATTTCATTCCTTAAAGTAAATAGACAATAAAATACTAAGTTATTTTGAGATAGGCAATCCCTTGGATTGGAAAGACCAACTGATTGAAACTTATTCATCTGCATACTTGAGCAAAATGGTTTTCAATTTTGTATTAAGTCGTACCAACTGCTAATCATTAGAAACTGTATTTATTGAGTTTAACTTATATTGCATGTAGGAGAATCACATTATAGGAACTGAAATATCACAACGTACAAGCCCTAGCCAGGACTCGAACCCTAGGCCGTGGCGCGACGTCCGTGGCAGGTGATTACACCACATGAAGCGTGCTTATGTAATAATATTATATTACGAGAGAATTTTCAATATGCCATTTGATTTTGAAGCGGGTAGGAAACGTTGCAACTCAAAGAATAATTTTATAATTACCAATTCCTGCTACTGTAATCTTAGAAGATTGTAAGGAGAAATTGAATTTACTTTAATAAATAGACCAGGGTAAATTCTATTATCCTACCACTTAGTCTATACCAGTAAAAAAAATTCAAGTGTCTGTCTGGAAGTTTATCTCGAATAGGCTCCGAAAGGTCTCAACGGATTTCAATGAAAATTTAAAGGATTAAGGGACGAAATTTAACTGAAGTAAAAATTTAAGTTTAAGAATTTTGCTTACATAAACGTATCACCCTTCGATTCTGATGAATTTTTTAATGGATGATCCTTCGGATATTCTTTGGGGATGTTGATTTTGTTCTCATCTATTAAGAAATGAAGCCTTTGAGCGTGGGATCTTTCTGGACCAACTGTGGTTCAATCCAGCTGTTCCTAATTACCGGGGGCGGAAGGAGGATGTTGTGTGTACAGCCTCTCATCCTCAAGAGGGTCTGCCATGTGCCGAGACACCAGTCGGATTACCAGAATACAAACGCCCAAAGTCAGACGCGTTGGCTGAAAAATATATTTTCCCGACCAGCGAAATACCAGAGTTCGGGAATTTTTACCCATGGGAACTGCCCTACGATTGGTGCACTACGGCTCTGGAAGGAAAAATCCATGGTGTCGAAATGGCGGGCAGGAGCAGAAATTGGCATTCTGGATCCAGCAGTAGAAGAAGAGATTTAAGGACTTGGCAGCAGCAAGTGCTTCCTAGGTTCAACGGAACGAGACTTATGCTGGGCCAGCTAAAACCCAGAATCACGGCTTGGGGGTGACTCAGGCATAATAAGAACCGGACCGCCTGCTGCCATCAGCAAACACGGAGAGGGAGAGGCACAACAACATTTCCGCCAAGGTTAATCTGAGCTATTGTAAACCTGTGGAAAGAGCGGGTTTATTTACCATTTTGCCAAATGCTAGTCATTTATTCTCCCAAGCCGAACACCCTGAGAGATAGAACTTAATAAAAATCCCGGGGCGGGGGGGTGTATATATGTAATTAATAATATATGAAAAATAAATTCTTAATAATAGTAAAAAAAGGAATATTATACTACTGTTATCAGAAGTTACCCAGAAGTATACGGGAAGCGGTACAGTTGGCGTCAATTCGTGGGGCTTGAACCTGAATAAATATTGGCATATTGGCAAAATATTTTATGTGTATAGACTTGTCGCCTGTTTTCAGATATGTTGGTATTGGTTCCGCCAGTTAGAAGAATTAATTTTATCAAAGCAATATTTTGCTAGGAGAATCCAGGTTGTGTGTATTATTGAGATTATTTTAATTCTGATTAATGCTAGGAAGTTTTTTTCTTTTGATAAGTCGGGATAATTTTAATAATTTGCCCGCGGGTGTAGATTTAAGTGTTGTGTTATGAGAATTAATAGAATTTGATTTTGTCCATTGGGTTTTAATGTTGTGTATTGCAGTTAGTAAATTTGTATCCGTCCACTTAAGAGTGGAAATCTCGATATTTTACTTTAATAATATTACTGTAAGACGCGTCAGAAAAGTTGTTTTGAAAATTTTGTATTACGTTCCGTGAAGCGAGGGATTAGAATTCGAGGAAGATCTTGGTCAGAGACATGCATTTAGCTCTCCGGAATAAAATGTAATGTCTGAGGCGGAAATGATCCGAGAAGATAGATCCGAAGGGGAATACAATGTGAGCGGTAGAAAGGACGATATACTAGAAAGGTTATTACAGATGATGCAGGAAAATGTTGAAAATATTAAGAGTTTGCGGGAAAGGGTACGCGACTTAAGACAAAGCATGGGGGAATTTAAAAATAATATACAGAAGCAAGTTGAGTACATGCAAAATATAAATTGTAAAAAGTATCGTACATTTCGAGTTACAAGCGCAAAATTTGGAACCTGTGAAAGAAATCAATGAGAGGAGGAGAGATTAGTACGCAAAGTTACTATTGTACAAACGGAAGTAACAAGTATTGTGACGGAACACTTAATGGCATAGAAGGTCGTGTAGACAATACATTGGGAAGCGCAGTTCAAAATTTAAGAGAGGAATTTGAAGGTAACTTTGCTGATAAGGAACGTTTTTGGGCTAATGATGTATCTGAAATTAGGAGGCGAAATGTTGAAGCTAGTACCGAAATGTTACAGGAGAGGAACTCTCTGAAGAAGTAAACAGACTTAAAGTTAGAACCGATGCTAATCCCATAATTCTATTTCAGGGGAAACTAGATTTTTGAATATGGGAATTAATATCGTTTTGCCAAGGTGAAGAGAAGGTGGGGGCGTGCATCCCAGGAAGTACATTCAACAATCGGAAAAGTATTGCCTCTGAGAATTTCCAAATTACTATTTTATTGCAAGGACTAGAGAGTCCAGTAGTACAATGGATTGAAACCATGAACCAAGAAGTGCGTGGTGCAGAGAATAACTCTGGCTATAGATCAGATTGTCGACCATATGTGAACCAGGAAAACAGAAACAATTATGTTAGGAATGATAATGTGGGACCTAGGTTTACACCCGGGAATCGTAGGAAAAATTAGGAAGGGAATGTAGCGACAGATAGAAATGTCACACACCTACACCGTTAAACTAGATTCGGCAGCTTTGGGACAAATAGTCAAATATCTGCAATTAATATAGGAAGATCATTACTCTTTCCATGATCGCTAATCATGAAATCAATAGATTCCTGCTTAAAAACATTTTCTTCAATTTCTGGTGCTTTATTTCTTGTATTTGTCTTCACTTCTTTTTTTCAGCTGTTTATTCCTTACATCCGTCCTCTACTCTTTCTTTTTATTTCGGCAATAGGTTTATAGGTACTTATGATAGTTGAAACATAGTTCATATTACTTTGGCATAGTCGGTACAAGTTTTAGATTACATTTTGAGCTATCTATATTATCCATTTTGTCTTCATATCTGAATTTTCCTTGATTTTTTCTTTCACGTTGTTTATGCACAAAAGGTATTTCAGATGTTACACAGAAGTGAAGAGGGAGCGGTACAACACATTATACTTTTATTTTAAAATAAGATGCGTTGTACTTTTTTTTGTTTTTATCTCTGATTTAAGTATCACAGCTTGGCAATATTGTAATGACATAACAAATGAATCACAGTTCATTGTTGGACATCGTTGTGTCTAGTGAAGGAACGTGCGTGCGATTAGGAAAGTTTCGTCGGAGTTTTCGTGATTTTGTTGTCCAGGAGAGTTTTCAGGAGGTAAATTTAATAGTTGTTGACGTATTTAATATTCAGATTGCTTTTTTGCTGTTCCGTGTGCTCATTTTTTTCGGTAATCGATGATTCACTATTTAGACAATAATTCTGAACATCTTGGTAGAGCCTGCGATTAATTTTTACAATTCCTCAATACATGTAATAAAATGTATTCCATATGTGCGCTTACATATTAAATTGAATACATATATGTGTTTTTTCGAACAGTGACGTTAGTAGATATGAATCAATCACGAGTTGCGTTCACGTCACTAGTTGTGCACCGATAAGAGGATATGGGGATTAAGTCACCAGCAGTTCCGGAATATTGATCACTTCATAAACTATATATAAATATTAACATCTATGGAAATTACCTATGGTGATTTTTTGCAGAAGTAAATAATTTAGGAGGGTTGGATACAGTAGTATAGAATAAAAACATTACTGCGTCCTGCTCTTTTCAATTGGATATGCGATTCTTCGAATGCAACTGAAATAATTTAAAGCATAATTATGAAAAGTGGTACTTGGTTACATTTATTTATTTATTGCACTTTTCATTTGATTTTGTGTATCACCGTATATCCCAAAAAGAGCAAACGTACTTGATGTAATTTGGAATGCTCTGTGAGCTGATATTTATCACGTCAGCTTCTATGAACCCACTTTGCTCTTCCATTTTGCTGTTTCGGGAATCTAAATAACTTAATTTGTGTTAGGGATTGGTTCTTACAATAAGGTGCAACACAATAACCAAGATCTTAAACAGTAAACAGTAAAACAGAACACACGCAGCACACAGGAAGAACAGCTGACATCCACCAATATGGCTGTTACCAGTAGGAATTGTAGGAGTGTGACCTGACCTGTATATAGCTGGACGTTCGGTGACTCGTCCTTTTTCTTTTGGTCTGACTCGTGTCGACTCTGGACCGTGATTATTGAGGGCATTTTGGGAAACAAAAATTCATGTAGAGAAGTTTACGTCGGCAATATATCATTGATTGCATATTAATTGACCAAGAGTTTATTTATTTCGACGAGATCTGCAATGAGAATTCTATTTATAAGAAATAGGGTGTCTTTTGGTGGATACGAAACGGAGTACGTGGGAAGAGCATCCGACGGAGAAACGAAAGACGGAGGCACTGAAGCTCCCCTTAAATCCACATCACAACAACATTACAATAAGTACAAGACGCCACCACATTAAATTCACAAATCACTAATAGGGTATATGTGGTCAATACGTGCAGATGTCCTGAAGTCTGTCTACAGCGAATGCGGATTAGAGATCTAGGTGATGACGTCATCTTGAAAAGTGGCGGTTGTCAAGGTTCGCTGTGTCGACCTCACCCGGTGGGCAGCATATCAAAGAAGCTTTCCGAAATCAGTAATCACTACAGGTGAACGACATCAAACTGTGATTCTGTGTAAAGTGTAACCTCAGTATAGGTCATATTGATTGTGCGAAGGACTTAAACGCGTCCGTTATCGTGTCTGGAAATAAGAGTACAACATAACGAACTGTATATAACTTCGAATACGTTTTGCTATTTTTACAGTTTTAGCTTTTAGTTGCCTACATTTAAATATCATTGTGTTCTTATATTAATGATTTTTACTGTAGAATTTGATGTAGATAAGTCAGTCCTTCAATTTCGAATCATAATCAAAACTCTGATGCTTGATTTAATTAACTAGTCACAAACAATCTAAAAATGAGTGCAAATATGATTATATAATTAAGAAAATTACAGTAATGATGTAATGTGCTTGAATTTTCCCTTTATTTGTCATGTTACGAACAGATACAGCTGCTCGGGCTTTGGTGGAGTGGAATATCAAAAAAAAGAGACGGCGTTTGACACTTGGGTCATAAAGCCCAGACACCTCGGCGCCGGTTTCGGAAATTCCCAATCGGTCTGAGAATTTGGCGACCGGGGGCGTGCATTTCCCCAAGTGTAGGCATGAATATTATATGAGGACACGCACGCCAGCCAACTTGGTTATAGGAGTCGCATAAAAGGGGACGAAGTTAAAAAGAGGGAGATGGAGACATTTGGTATGCAGATTGGTGCAGACAGAGATTGGTGAAAGATTTGTGGTCCAGAGCGTTGAGAGGAGAATTGGTCAGATGGTGCAGCAGCTTGGATCTGGAGGGAGGACGAGAAAGGAAGAAGTGAAAAGCCGACACGGTAATAATTCCAGTGGCTTTGTAAATTTCTATTTGCTTTCAGGTTCAAGTAGATTAGTTCTGTTCTATGAGAAGACCCATACAGTGCGACCCTGAGATGAGTTTTCATATTGTTAGTTTTTAATAATTAATTATAAATATTTTTGTAAATATATATGTGTAGTCATTATGGAAAATAAGGGCCGTCGCAAAGACTTGTAATTTTTATTGTAAATATGTTTGTTTTGTTTAGTAAATTGTTTTATAGTTTCTATTATACAATCTCAACAATCATTTAATTATTAATATCAATATTCACCCCTTTTTTCATTATGGTGTGTAGAAAGTGTTGTTTGAACGTTGGGTATCCCGGCAAACCAACTTCATAAAAAGTTCGAACCTGAAAGAAATTCATGCAATGTTTTGTTTCTTCCCTCACCATAACATTAAAAATTGACTAACGGAAAAGGGGAGTGGGAAGTGAATGAAACTTTTAATTAGCGCCCAACTGTAAGACCTTGTGGGTTGAACTTGAGAGAGTGATACTCATTGAACAATACTTTTCATACAGAGAAGTGAAAAGTCATCAATAACGACAAAGGTATTACATTCAGTTTTTTTAAAGCATAGATCTCAGTGACAAACTCCAACGGGCAACTGCTACGTGCGAGGTCGAGACAGGGGCTCTCTCCAACCGGTCAACATACAGTGTTGGAAGACAGAGAGGATATCCGAATGGAGGAGAGGTCAAACGCCAGAAGGGAACGTTTGCAGCAAGTTATTTCGAATCTTTCCGCCAAGTTATCCAAAAAGAGGCAATGAGAAAATTAGTGTGTTTTTTTTTAAATTTGTACGCGTCAAACACTTTCTTCATTCCTTTCGGTGGAACGTTTAATTATTGTGAGACCCGAGCAATTAATTTAAGATTAACTAGTAGCAAAGTATATATATTTTCAAAATTTACTGTGATATTATTTGGAACCATTGTTTATATACTGGAGTCATAATAAAATTATTTAAGTAAACTTGTGTCTGTTAATTCATACAAAAGCCATCGTTTTGGTTAGTATAGAAGTCTCCAGTTAGCCGAAGAGAAAATTTCAAACCTTTTATACATACAATACTTTCGGCATCCGTAAATGTATTAAAATCACATATTGACCTATTTTTTAATATCTTCTATTAGGGGTACTCGATCCTCAGCCGTTTTACTCATTCATACTTTACTGTACAATTTGACGATATTTAAAAATTTTGGTTTAAAGTCCCTCCAAGATCAAAGGCCATTAGCGACTATCTGAGTAACTGATTTTCTGTTTGGTACAATTTTGTGAGTAAGGGAACGTGACAACACAAACTCACAGAACCTCTGGGATCCGAGGCTGTGACGCTAGCCACTACACTACAGAGGTGCCGAAATTTATTTTGTACGTAGCTTTTTTTATAATAAAATGGGATTCTTTCTAACCTAGAACGTGTAGAATTTAAAATAATATAACCCTTCAATATTTCTATTCTAAGTAGTTACTGACTCTTGACATAGTTTACACCAATGTTCGAATATAAAAATAAACAAATATTGATGTAAAAGTGACAGTTATTCAACTTCGTTAAATAAAAACTGTCAAATATTTCATTCCTTAAAGTAACTTGACTAAGTTATTTTGAGATAGCCAGCACCTTGGTTTTCCCTCTATTAATGCTCAAGTTGTACTCTTCCTCCAAGATAACCTTAATGACATATTAATACTACAATATTATCAGCAAATATTAGGGTTCTATTTCTTCTCCTTAAAGTTCGATCCCTTTCCATCTTTAAATTTTAATTTCCTTCACATTAAGATACCTTTATTCAGTTATCAAAGGGTGTAAAATTTCCTCTTTATGATTCTTGAAATCCCTCATGACCTCTTTAGTTAATGCGACGTTAAACCATAAATAAATAACAATAAATTATTGCTTTTTTATTTTCATCTCTGCATCAACAAATGTATTTGTTTCAATTATTGCAGCTACTTATATCTAGAAGTTCTATACGATGACAGTAAATAATAAGAATGTTTCAGTTGTTTTCTATATTCTCGTAATTATTTAATTGTCCTTAGCAAATGATTCTTTATAACGTAATTAACATAATATTCCTTGTTTGAATAAAGCTTAATTCCTCATTAAACTTTATTTTTCTGACTTATAATTATTAATATATATAATTATTATACCTTATTTTTTGTTTACAATTTGACATATATATTTATACCATGTAAATTTAAAGCATTACGTAAATAAATATTTTTGTAAATTTATTGTTATTGAATAAGGAACGAAGAAGTCAGTTTCATGAGAACTGTTTTGTTCAGTATTACTAACAAACGTTCTTAGACAAAAAATATATTAATTTAATCGCCTCTTGCACTACTGAATCAAGCAGCTTAATCATTTGAAAAGACTAATTTAATAAGAAAGTATGAAATAAATTAAATAACTTTTCACGGAAGCTCCACCAATAATGGCCACTGTGGTCCCGTGAAAATAATGGGTTCCGTTACCAAGGAAATTATGTCATTTCTTTGAAAGCGATAGCTGACTTCAGAGCAACTTGGAGATTTTCATTCGCAAACGACATGTGAGTAACATTCAATTTAAAAATAAATTTTATATATGTAAAGTCAGTGATTTATACGATTACAGTATTATTAATATTCCTAGATTGTGCCTATTGACGATTCACGGATATTTTGTGTTGTGTTTTTTCATTTTACTGTTTTTGTTGTCGTATACAGTCCTCAGTCTGGTCTGATTTAACCCCCAATGCTACTCTATCATACGCAACCCTTTTCATTTTTCGTAACATCATCCACTTCTATCTGCTTAGCAACTTCTATTTTCGGCCTCCCTCTTCAGTTATTACCCTACAAACCTACTTAAAAACTAATTTTACGAGATCTTTAAAACGTGTCCTATTAATACATACCATATATTGATCAACGTCATCCATATTGTTCGCTCTTCCACTGTTCTGCTTAAAACTCTTCCGTTAATGATTCTATCCAACCATCTCCCTTTCAGCAGTCTCCTATAGCACCACATTTCACAAGATTCTATTATATTCCTGCCTGAAACTCCAACAGTCCATGTTTCGTAAACACAAACCCCACAATCCACACGAACATTTTTGCAATAAATTCCTAATATTGACACTTTACAACCAGAAAGTAATTTCCACTTTTTACGAAAGTTATCATTGCTGGGGTTAACCTT
The DNA here is from genome assembly GCA_034510155.1 of Eucriotettix oculatus. NCBI lineage: Eukaryota > Metazoa > Arthropoda > Insecta > Orthoptera > Tetrigidae > Eucriotettix > Eucriotettix oculatus. The sequence continues at coordinate 2,072 of JAEMUL010000067.1, read as the reverse complement.
CTCTATACGTCTACTTTAATTATACCATCCCCAGTTTATACGCTGCCCAAGTAGCAGAATTCCTTATCTTCCTTCAAAATATCCCTTCTCACTCTAATACCCTTTGCTATTCAACAGTTTTCCATACTACAACATATTACCATGTTTTTCCCTCTATTGATCCTCATACTGAACTCTTTCTCCAGAATGACGTTCATACCATTTGTTATAGTTTACACGTCTACTTCTGCCTCCCGTAATACTATAATATTATCAGCGGACGCGTCGAAGATAGTTATGCGAACATATTTCCTCAATTATTAATAATTATTAAAATTTAGTATGAACCATTCCCAAATACATAGACAATTCATAGTATCTTAATATCTATTTTACTTTAACTTTCAGATAATTCAACCTATTACGTGGAGTTATAATTTATCCCACGGCATTAGGACTAAGTTCTGATTAAGGTGGTCCTTCACACCTGTAACAACCACATCACGTGGAACATTATTCGTTTCTTGGCGACTCGGCAAGTATCAGTGGGATCCGTTATTTTTTCTGGAAGAAACGACACCACTGTCAACCATCACAAACCTGCAACATCCACAACATCATATTCGACAAGTATCAGCGGGGTCTTGTCTTCTTCTTGGAAGATACTGCACGTTTATCAACTTTCACACACCTGCAACATCCACATCACGTGGAGAATCTATTCCATCCTCGGCAACTGTACATGTACCTGCGGAGGCCCTTCTTTTTGTCTAAAAGATCCTGCACGACAGTCAACCTTCACAACTGCAACATCTACATCACGTGGAGCATTATTCGTTCTTCGGCGACTCGACAAGTATCAGCGGAGTCTTCTCTTCTTCTTGGAAGATCCTGCGCGACTGTCATCCTTCACAAACCTGCAACATCGACATCACTTGGAGCATTATTTGTTCCTAGGTGACTCGGCAAATATCAGCGGTATCTTCTCTTCTTTTCTGGAAGATCCTCCAACGACTGTCACCCATCATACACCTGAAACATCCACATCATCATATTCGGCAAGTATCAACGGGGTCTTGTCTTCTTTCTGGAAGCTCCTTTACGACAGTGAACCTTCACAAACCTGCAACATCGACATCAAGTGGAGAATGAATCTATTCGTTCATCGGCGAATCAGCAAGTATCAGCGGAGTCCAGTTTTTTTTCTGGAAGATCGTACATGAATGTCAACAATCACAAACCTGCTAGGCTCACATCACGTGGAGTATCTATTCGTTCCTCAGCCATTCGGCCAGTATCAGCGGAGTCCGGTTTTTTTTTGGATAATCCTACAGGACAGTCAACCATTGCAACATCCACATCACGTGGAGCATTATTCGTTCCTCGGCAACTGTACAAGTACCTGCGGAGCCCTTTCTTTTTCTCTGGAAGATCCTGCACGACTGTCAACCAACACATACCTGCAACATCCACATCACGTGGAGGTTATATTCGTACCCTGATGAAAGGCCTTTTTTCTTCGGAGTCCGTACTTTTTTTCCGGAAGAGCCTGCAATACTGTCAATTTTTCAATTGCTGTAATACGAAGGTTCGTATATTAATTAGCAATTTGGGGACCTTTATTGCTTTTTACAGCTTCTTTACTGAGTAGCAATTCGTCTTGGACAAAATATGGCCTCGCAACTTTAATATAATATTCATCGTCACCTGGCATTCATCACATCCCGTGTTTCGATTTGACGACAAAGCAGATTGCCAGAATAAACTTCATCAAATTAAATAGTGGTGTCAAGCTGTAACGCCTGGAAAATAGTTAATTTTCAGTCACTAATTAATATCAAATTAATTTAATATTCATTCTAAATGTCCACAGACTCTGTATGCAGCTCAGTCTATCATGAAAAAATGCTGCATTTTTTCAAATCAATGGACCAAACTCTTTCGATTGAGGAGGAAATTAAAATTATATGAGAAGGGTCCAACCCATAATCATAACTGTTGAAGTCTACCCACGGATGAAGCACGTGTACGTTTTAATCATCGCCGCCAACAGCGACAGGAGTCATTTGCAAACCGCGTCGACTTGAAACACC
>JAEMUL010000066.1:17500-25703 GCA_034510155.1 Eucriotettix oculatus | reverse complement strand
GCGCAGGAGTGTGGGGGGGGGAGATGGGGTGGGTACGAGGAGGAGTGGGAGCTGGCTAAGGCGTAGATGGAGGGGCTGGGTGTGGAGTCCAGGGGAGGGGTTGGGTGAGTGGGTACCAGTTGCCTGGGCAGTGGGGGCGTGATCGGATGGGGTGGGGGAACGGGAGGTACAGCGGTTAGGGCGGGAGAGGGGGTGTGGGGGGGGACTTGGGCGGTTCGCGGGTGGACGCGGCGTGAGCGAGGGGGGTGGGGCGGGGTGGGGGGTTGGAGGGGGTCGGGACCCGGGGCCGGTTTGGGGGGGGGGGTGGAGGGGGGGAGGGTTGGGGGGGGGGGGCGAGGGATGGCGGCGGGCCATGGGACGAGGGGAGGTTGGAAACGTGGGGTGGTGGGGAGGGAGTGGGGGTTAACGGGGGGATCGGTGGGATCGGTGGTGGAGGGTAGGGGTGGAGGGTGCGGGGGTGGATGTGATGATTATACTGGGCGGGAGTAGGGGGGGTGGAAGGTCGGGGGGGGATTGGGGCGGAGGGGGGGTGGGGGGGAGGGGGGGGGGGGGGGGGGGGGGGGGGGGGGGGGGGGGGGGGGGGGGGGGAGGGGGGGGGGGGGGGGGGGGGGGGGGGGGGGGGGGGGGGGGGGGGGGGGGGGGGGGGGGGGGGGGGGGGGGGGGGGGGTGGGGGGGGGGGGGGGGGGGGGGGGGGGGGGGGGGGGGGGGGGGGGGGGGGGGGGGGGGGGGGAGGGGGGGGGGGGGGGGGGGGGGGGGGGGGGGGGGGGGGGGGGAGGGGGGGGGGGGGGGGGGGGGGGGGGGGGGGGGGGGGGGGGGGGGGGGGGGGGGGGGGGGGGGGGGGGGGGGGGGGGGGGGGGGGGGGGGGGGGGGGGGGGGGGGGGGGGGGGGGGGGGGGGGGGGGGGGGGGGGGGGGGGGGGGGGGGGGGGGGGGGGGGGGGGGGGGGGGGGGGGGGGGGGGGGGGGGGGGGGGGGGGGGGGGGGGGGGGGGGGGGGGGGGGGGGGGGGGGGGGGGGGGGGGGGGGAGGGGGGGGGGGGAGGGGGGGGGGGGGGGGGGGGGGGGGGGGGGGGGGGGGGGGGCGGGGGGGGGGGGGGGGGGGGGGGGGGGGGGGGGGGGGGGGGGGGGGGGGGGGGGGGGGGGGGGGGGGGGGGGGGCGGGGGGGGGGGGGGGGGGGGGGGGGGGAGGGGGGGGGGGGGGGGGGGGGGGGGGGGGGGGGGGGGGGGGGGGGGGGGGGGGGGGGGGGGGGGGGGGGGGGGGGGGGGGGGGGGGGGGGTGGGGGGGGGGGGGGGGGGGGGGGGGGGGGGGGGGGGGGGGGGGGGGGGGGGGGGGGGGGGGGGGGGGGGGGCGGGGGGGGGGGGGGGGGGGGGGGGGGGGGGGGAGGGGGTGGGGGGGGGGGGGGGGGGGGGGGGGGGGGAGGGGGGGGGGGGGGGGGGGGGGGGGGGGGGGGGGGGGGGGGGGGGGGGGGGGAGGGGGGGGGGCGGGGGGGGGGGGGGGGGGAGGGGGGGGGGGGGGGGGGGGGGGGGGGGGGGGGGGGGGGGGTGGGGGGGGGGGGGGGGGGCGGGGGGGGGGGGGGGGGGGGGGGGGGGGGGGGGGGGGGGTGGGGGGGGGGGGGGGGGGGGGGGGGGGGGGGGGAGGGGGGGGTGGGGGGGGGGGGGGGGGGGGGGGGGGGGGGGGGGGGGGGGGGGGGGGGGGGGGGGCGGGGGGGGGGGGGGGGGGGGGGGGGGGGGGGGGGGGGGGGGGGGGGGGGGGCGGGGGGGGGGGGGGGGGGGGGGGGGGGGGGGGGAGGGGGGGGGGGGGGGGGGGGAGGGGGAGGGGGGGGGGGGGGGGGGGGAGGGGGGGGGGGGGGGGGGGGAGGGGGGGGGGGGGGGGGGGGGGGGGGGGAGGGGGGGGGGGGGGGGGGAGGGGGGGGGGGGGGGGAGGGGGGGGGGGGGGGGGGGGGGGGGGGAGGGGGGGGGGGGGGAGGGGGGGGGGGGGGGGGGGGGGGGGGGGGGGGGGGGCGGGGGGGGGGGGGGGGGGGGGGGGGGGGGGGGGGGTGGGGGGGGGGGGGGGGGGGGGGGGTGGGGGGGGGGGGGGGGGGGGGGGGGGGGGGGGGGGGGAGGGGGGGGGGGGGGGGGGGGGGGGGGGGGGGGAGGGGGGGGGAGGGGGGGGGGGGGGGGGGGGGGGGGGGGGGGGGGGGGGGAGGGGGGGGGGGGGGGGGGGGGGGGGGGGGGGGGGGGGGCGGGGGGGGGGGGGGGGGGGGGGGGGGGGGGGGGGGAGGGGGGGAGGGGGGGCGGGGGGGGGGGGGGGGGGGGGGGGGGGGGGGGGGGGGGGGGAGGGGGGGGGGGGGCGGGGGGGGGGGGGGGGGGGGGGGGGGGGGGGTGGGGGGGGGGGGGGGGGGGGGGGGGGGGGGGGGGAGGGGGGGGGGGGGGGGGGGGGGGGGGGGGGGAGGGGGGGGGGGGGGGGGGGGGGGCGGGGGGGGGGGGGGGGGGGGGGGGGGGGGGGAGGGGGGGGGGGGGGGGGGGGGGGGGGGGGGGGGGGGAGGGGGGGGGGGGGGGGGGGGGGGGGGGCGGGGGGGGGGGGGGGGGGTGGGGGGGGGGGGGGGGGGAGGGGGGGGGGGGGGGTGGGGGGGGGGGGGGGGGAGGGGGGGGGGGGGGGGGGGGGGGGAGGGGGGGGGGGGGGGGGGGGGGGGGGGGGGGGGGGGGCGGGGGGGGGGGGGGGGGGGGGAGGGGGGGGGGGGGGGGGGGGGGGGGGGGGGGGGGGGGGGGGGGGGGAGGGGGGGGGGGGGGGGGGGGGGGGGGGGGGGGGGGGGGTGGGGGGGGGGGGGGGGGGGGGGGGGGGGGGGGGGGGGGGGGGGGGGGGAGGGGGGGGGGGGGGGGGGGGGGGGGGGGGGGGGGGGGGGAGGGGGGGGGGGGGGGGGGGGGGGGGGGGGGGAGGGGGGGGGGGGGGGGGGGGGGGGGGGGGGGGGGGGGGGAGGGGGGGGGGGGGGGGGGGGGTGGGGGGGGGGGGGGGGGGGGAGGGGGGGGGGGGGGGGGGGAGGGGGGGGGGGGGGGGGGGGAGGGGGGGGGGGGGGGGGGGGGGGGGGGGGGGGGGGGAGGGGGGGGGGGGGGGGGGGGGGGGAGGGGGGGGGGGGGGGGGGGGGGGGGGGGGGGGGAGGGGGGGGGGGGGGGGGGGCGGGGGGGGGGGGGGGGGGGGGGGGGGGGGGGGGGGAGGGGGGGGGGGGGGGGGGGGGGGGGGGGGCGGGGGGGGGGGGGGGGGGGGGGGGGGGAGGGGGGGGGGGGGGGGGGGGTGGGGGAGGGGGGGGGGGGGGGGGGGGGGGGGGGGGGAGGGGGGGGGGGGGGGGGGGGAGGGGGGGGGGGGGGGGGGGGGGGGGGGGGGGGGGGTGGGGGGGGGGGGGGGGGGGGGGGGGGGGAGGGGGGTGGGGGGGGGGGGAGGGGGGGGGGGGGGGGGGGGGGGGGGGGGGGGGGGGGGGGAGGGGGGGGGGGGGGGGGGGGGGGGGGGGGGGGGGGGGGGGGGGGGGGGAGGGGGGGGGGGGGGGGGGGGGGGGGAGGGGGGGGGGGGGGGGGGGGGGGGGGAGGGGGGGGGGGGGGGGGGAGGGGGGGGGGGGGGGGGGGGGGGGGGGGGGGGAGGGGGGGGGGGGGGGGGGGGGGGGGGGGGGGGGGGGGGGGGGGGGGGGGAGGGGGGGGGGGGGGGGGGGGGGGGGGGGGGGGGGGGGGGGGGGGGGGGGGGGGGGGGGGGGGGGGGGGGAGGGGGGGGGGTGGGGGGGGGGGGGGGGGGGGGAGGGGGGGGGGGGGGGGGGGGGGGAGGGGGGGGGCGGGGGGGGGGGGGGGGGGGGGGGGGGGGGGGGGGGGGCGGGGGGGGGGGGGGGGAGGGGGGGGGGGGGGGGGGGGGAGGGGGGGGGGGGGGGGGGGGGGCGGGGGGGGGGGGGGGGGGGGGGGGGGGGGGGGGGGGGGGGGGGGGGGGGGGGGGGGGGGGGGCGGGGGGGGGGGGGGGGGGGCGGGGGGGGGGGGGGGGGGGGGGGGGGGGGGGGGGGGGGGGGGGGGGGGGGGGGGGGGGGGGGGGGGGGGGGAGGGGGGGGGGGGGGGGGGGGGGGGGGGTGGGGGGGGGGGGGGGGGGGGGGGGGGGGGGGGGGGGGGGGGGGGGGGGGGGGGGGGGAGGGGGGGGGGGGGGGGGGGGGGGGAGGGGGGGGGGGGGGGGGGGGGGGGGGGGGGGGGGGGGGGGGGGGGGGGCGGGGGGGGTGGGGGGGGGGGGGGGGGGGAGGGGGGGGGGGGGGGGGGGGGGGGGTGGGGGGGGGGGGGGGGGGGGGGGGGGGGGGGGGGGGGGGGGAGGGGGGGGGGGGGGGGGGGGGGAGGGGGGGGGGGGGGGGGGGGGGGGGGGGGGGGTGGGGGGGGGGGGGGGGGGGGGGGGGGGAGGGGGGGGGGGGGGGGGGGGGGGAGGGGGGGGGGGGGGGGGGGGGGGGGGGGGGGGGGGGGGGGGGGGGGGGGGGGGGGAGGGGGGGGGGGGGGGGGGGGGGGGGGGGGGAGGGGGGGGGGGGGGGGGGGGGGGGGGGGGGGGGGGGGGGAGGGGGGGGGGGGGGGGGGGGGGGGGGGGGGGGGGGGGGGGGGGGGGGGGGGGGGTGGGGGAGGGGGGGGGGGGGGGGGGGGGGGGGGGGGGCGGGGGGGGGGGGGGGGGGGGGGGGGGGGGGGGGGGGGGGGAGGGGGGGGGGGGGGGGGGGGGGGGTGGGGGGGGGGGGGGGGGGGGGGGGGGGGGGGGGGGGGGGGCGGGGGGGGGGGGGGGGGGGGGGGGGGGGAGGGGGGGGGGGGGGGAGGGGGGGGGGGGGGGGGGGGGGGGGGGGGGGGGGGGGGGGGGGGGGGGGGGAGGGGGGGGGGGGGGGGGGGGGGGGGGGGGGGGGGGTGGGGGGGGGGGGGGGGCGGGGGGGGGGGGGGGGGGGAGGGGGGGGGGGGGGGGGGGGGGGGGGGGGGGGGGGGGGAGGGGGGGGGGGGGGGGGGGGGGGGGGGGGGGGGGGGGGGGGGGGGGGGGGGGGGGGGGGGGAGGGGGGGGGGGGAGGGGGGGGGGGGGGGGGGGGGGGGGGGGGGGAGGGGGGGGGGGGGGGTGGGGGGGGGGGGGGGGGGGGGGGGGGAGGGGGGGGGGGGGGGGGGGGGGGGGGGGGGGGGGGGGGGGGGCGGGGGGGGGGGGGGGGGGGGGGGGGGGGAGGGGGGGGGGGGGGGGGGGGGGGGGGGGGGAGGGGGGGGGGGGGGGGGGGGGGGGGGGGGGGGGGGGGGGGGGGGGGGGGGGGGGGGGGGGGGGGGGGGAGGGGGGGGGGGGGGGGGGGGAGGGGGGGGGGGGGGGGGGGGGGGGGGGGGGGGGGGGGGGGGGGGGGGGGGGAGGGGGGGGGGGGGGGGGGGGGGGGGGGGGGGGGGGGGGGGGGGCGGGGGGGGAGGGGGGGGGGGGGGGGGGGGGGGGGGGGGGGGGGGGGGGGGGGGGGGGGGGGGGGGGGGGGGGGGGGGGAGGGGGGGGGGGGGGGGGGGGGGGGGGGGGGGGGGGGCGGGGGGGGGGGGGGGGGGGGGAGGGGGGGGGGGGGGGGGGGGGGGGGGGGGGGGGGGGGGGGGGGGGGGGGGGGGGGGGGGGGAGGGGGGGGGGGGGGGGGGGGGGGGGGGGGGGAGGGGGGGGGGGGGGGGGGGGGGGGGGGGGGGGGGAGGGGGGGGGGGGGGGGGGGGGGGGGGGGGGGGGGGTGGGGGGGGGGGGGGGGGGGGGGGGGGGGGGGGAGGGGGGGGGGGGGGGGGGGGGGGGGGGGGGGGGGAGGGGGGGGGGGGGGGGGGGGGGGGGGGGGGGGGGGGGGGGGGGAGGGGGGGGGGGGGGGGGGGGGTGGGGGGGGGGGGGGGGGGGGGGGGGAGGGGGGGGGGGGGGGGGGGGGGGGGGGGGGGGGGGGGGGGGGGGAGGGGGGGGGGGGAGGGGGGGGGGGGGGGGGGGGGGGGGGGGGTGGGGGAGGGGGGGGGGGGGGGGGGGGGGGGGGGGGGGGGGGAGGGGGGGGGGGGGGGGGGGGGGGGGGGGGGGGGGGGGGGGGGAGGGGGGGGGGTGGGGGGGGGGGGGAGGGGGGGGGGGGGGGGGAGGGGGGGGGGGGGGGGGGGGGGGGGGGGGGGGGGGGGGGGGGGGAGGGGGGGGGGGGGGGGGGGGGGGGGGGGGAGGGGGGGGGGGGGGGGGGGGGGGGGGGGGGGGGGGGGGGGGGGGGGGGGGGGGGGGGGGGGGGGGGGAGGGGGGGGGGGGGGGGGGGGGGGGGGGGGGGGGGGGGGGGGGGGGGGGGGGGGGGGGGGGGGGGGGGGGGGGGGGGGGAGGGGGGGGGGGGGGGGGGGGGGGGGGGGGGGGGGGGGGGGGGGGGGGGGGGGGGGGGGGGGGGAGGGGGGGGGGGGGGGGGGGGGGGGGGGGGGGGGGGGGGGGGGAGGGGGGGGGGGGGAGGGGGGGGGGGGGGGGGGGAGGGGGGGGGGGGGGGGGGGGGGGGGGGGGGGGGGGTGGGGGGGGGGGGGGGGGGGGGGGGGGGGGGGGGGGGGGGGGGTGGGGGGGGGGGGGGGGGGGGGGGAGGGGGGGGGGGGGGGGGGGGGGGGGGGGGGGGAGGGGGGGGGGGGGGGGGGGGGGGGGGGGGGGGGGGGGGGGGGGGGGGGGGGGGGGGGGGGGGGGGGGGGGGGGGTGGGGGGGGGGGGGGGGGGGGGGGGGGGGGCGGGGGGGGGGGGGGGGGGGGGGGGGGGGGGGGGGGGGGGGGGGGGCGGGGGGGGGGGGGGGGGGGGGGAGGGGGGGGGGGGGGGGGGGGGGGGGGGGGGGGGGGGGGGGGGGGGGGGGGGGGGGGGGGGGGGGGGGGGGGGGAGGGGGGGGGGGGGGGGGGGGGGGGGGGGGGGGGGGGGGGAGGGGGGGGGGGGGGGGGGGGGGGGGGGGGGGGGGGGGGGGGGGGGGGGGGGGGGGGGGGGGGGGGGGGGCGGGGGGGGGGGGGGGGGGGGGAGGGGGGGGGGGGGGGGGGGGGGGGGGGAGGGGGGGGGGGGGGGGGGGGGGGGGGGGGGGGGGTGGGGGGGGGGGGGGGGGGGGGGGGGGGGGGGGGGAGGGGGGGGGGGGGGGGGGGGGGGGGGGGGCGGGGGGGGGGGGGGGGGGGGGGGGGGGGGGGGGGGGGGGGGGGGGGGGGGGGGGGGGGGGGGGGGGGGGGGGGGGGGGGGGGGGGGGGGGGGGGGGGGGGGGGGGGGGGGGGGGGGGGGGGGGGGGAGGGGGGGGGGGGGGGGGGGGGGGGGGGGGGGGGGGTGGGGGGGGGGGGGGGGGGGGGGGGGGGGGGGGGGGGGGGGGGGGGGGGGGGGGAGGGGGGGGGGGGGGGGGGGGGGGGGGGGGGGGGGGGGGGGGGGGGGGGGGGGGGGGGGGGGGGGGGGGGGGGGGGGGGGGGGAGGGGGGGGGGGGGAGGGGGGGGGGGGGGGGGGGGGGGGGGGGGGGGGGGGGGGGGGGGAGGGGGGGGGGGGGGGGGGGGGGGGGGGGGGGGGGGGGGGGGGGGAGGGGGGGGGGGGGGGGGGGGGGGGGGGGGGGGGGGGGGGGGGGGGCGGGGGGGGGGGGGGGGGGGGGGGGGGGGGGGGGGGGGGGGGGGGGGTGGGGGGGGGGGGGGGGGGGGGGTGGGGGGGGGGGGGGGGGGGGGGGGGGGGGGGGGGGGGAGGGGGGGGGGGGGGGGGGGGGGGGGGGGGGGGGGGGGGGGGGGGGGGGGGGGGGGGGGGGGGGGGGCGGGGGGGGGGGGGGGGGGGGGGGGGGGGGGGGAGGGGGGGGGGGGGGGGGGGGGGGGTGGGGGGGGGGGGGGGGGGGGGGGGGGAGGGGGGGGGGGGGGGGGGGGGGGGGGGGGGGGGGAGGGGGGGGGGGGGGGGGGGGGGGGGGGGGGGGGGGGGGGGGGGGGGGAGGGGGGGGGGGGGGGGGGGGGGGGGGGGGGGGGGGGGAGGGGGGGGGGGGGGGGGGGGGGGGGGGGGGGGGGGGGGAGGGGGGGGGGGGGGGGGGGGGGGGGAGGGGGGGGGGGGGGGGGGGGGGGGGGGGGGGGGGGGGGGGGGGGGGGGGGGGGGGGGGGGGGGGGGGGGGGGGGGGGGGGGGGGGGGGGGGGGGGGGGGGGTGGGGGGGGGGGGGGAGGGGGGGGGGGGGGGGGGGGGGGGGGGGGGGGGGGGGGGGGGGGGGGGGAGGGGGGGGGGGGGGGGGGGGGGCGGGGGGGGGGGGGGGGGGGGGGGGGGGGGGGGGGGGGGGGGGGGTGGG
>JAEMUL010000065.1:0-26013 GCA_034510155.1 Eucriotettix oculatus | reverse complement strand
AATCTGAAATCTGTTATTATACCTCTTGAATTGTTTGTGCGTAGTATAGACAGTTTTGATAAAGAAAGATAAAATATGGATTAATTGACGAAATGTAATACATGTTATGATGGGATAGCTTTCGAAAGGTTCAATAAAAATATAATTTCAGTTAACTAATCAATATGCTATGTGACTTGGGGTTTATCAATGTTTCAGAAAATAAATTTATGATCTTCAATGATTGGCATTATATGGGATAAATTCCGAGGCATTTACTATATGAGAATATATTCGCCAAGTTACATTACGGAATTTAATATTAATATATTTAATTAACGTAGTTGAATAACTGTCACTGTTACTTCAATATTTTGGCGTAAACTATCACAAGTCACAAACTGGACTAATTAGAAAACCTCAGATGTTTGTGGTACTATAACCTAATTAATTTAAAATATCGTCAATATTTACACTATAGTATAATAATGTAAAACGGCTGAGGCCAATATGTATCGAGTACTCTTCAAAAAACTTGAGCAGCAGAATTTTTAATACAAGGTATTAAAATGACATATTAAAATAAATTAAAAGATGAAAAATATGATTTAGGAATTTGTAGATGGCCAGTCCTCAGGTGTACAATCAATGAAGGAAGTTGCCTACTAACTGGACATTTCTATAAGTATCAATACGTAGACTTATTTATGAATTAACAAATACAAGTTAACTTTAATAATTTTATTATGATTCCAGTTCCAAACAATATCACAGTGAATTTTGAAACTATAAATACTTTTGATACTTCTTAATCGTAAATTAGTTGCAAGTGTCTTACAAAAATTAAAACAGTCCAGAATAAGGTATGTTGAGAGGTTTTGAATGGTACAATTTGTCTGTTACGGAAACACTCTAATTTTATGTTTGACTGTTATTTACGAATGAATGATGTGTTGCAAAATGTGATCGAAGTCAGTGTTTGAATCGAATCCTCCTACCGATGTTCCACGTGATGTGGAAGTTGTAGGTGCAGGAAGGTTGACTGTCGTTCAGAATCTTCTCGAATTGAAGATGGGACTCCGCAGGTTCTAGTGAGTCGCCGAGAAACGAAGAGTAGTTCCACGTGATGTGGAAGTTGTAGGTGCAGGAAGGTTGACTGTCGTTCAGAATCTTCTCGAATTGAAGATGGGACTCCGCAGGTTCTAGTGAGTCGCCGAGAAACGAAGAGTGTTTCCACGTGATGTGGAAGTTGTAGGTGCAGGAAGGTTGACTGTCGTTCAGAATCTTCTCGAACTGAAGATGGGACTCCACCGGTTCTAGTGAGTCACCGAGAAACGAAGAGTAGTTCCACGTGATGTGGATGATGAATGTGTATGAAGGTTGACTGTCTTGCAGAACCTTCTCTAATTGATGTTGGGACTCCGCAGATACTAGCCGAGTCACCGAGAAACGTAGAGTAGTTCCACGTGATGTGGAAGTTGTAGGTGCAGGAAGGTTGACTGTCATGCAGAATCTTCTCGAACTGAAGATGGGACTCCACCGGTTCTAGTGAGTCACCGAGAAACGAAGAGTAGTTCCACGTGATGTGGATGATGAATGTGTATGAAGGTTGACCGTCGTGCAGAACCTTCTCCAATTGAAGTTGGGACTCCGGTGGTAATAACCGAGTCGCCGAGAAACGCAGAGTTGTTCCACGTGATGTGGAAGTTGTAGGTGCAGGAAGGTTGATATTTGTGCAGAATCGTCTCGAATTGAAGATGGGACTCCGCAGGTTCTAGTGAGTCGCCGAGAAACGAAGAGTAGTTCCACGTGATGTGGAAGTTGTAGGTGCAGGAAGGTTGACTGTCGTTCAGAATCTTCTCGAACTGAAGATGGGACTCCACCGGTTCTAGTGAGTCACCGAGAAACGAAGAGTAGTTCCACGTGATGTGGATGATGAATGTGTATGAAGGTTGACTGTCTTGCAGAACCTTCTCTAATTGATGTTGGGACTCCGCAGATACTAGCCGAGTCACCGAGAAACGTAGAGTAGTTCCACGTGATGTGGAAGTTGTAGGTGCAGGAAGGTTGACTGTCATGCAGAATCTTCTCGAACTGAAGATGGGACTCCACCGGTTCTAGTGAGTCACCGAGAAACGAAGAGTAGTTCCACGTGATGTGGATGATGAATGTGTATGAAGGTTGACCGTCGTGCAGAACCTTCTCCAATTGAAGTTGGGACTCCGGTGGTAATAACCGAGTCGCCGAGAAACGAAGAGTAGTTCCACGTGATGTGGAAGTTGTAGGTGCAGGAAGGTTGATATTTGTGCAGAATCGTCTCGAATTGAAGATGGGACTCCGCAGGTTCTAGTGAGTCGCCGAGAAACGAAGAGTAGTTCCACGTGATGTGGATGATGAATGTGTATGAAGGTTGACTGTCGTTCAGAATCTTCTCGAATTGAAGATGGGACTCCACCGGTTCTAGTGAGTCACCGAGAAACGAAGAGTAGTTCCACGTGATGTGGATGATGAATGTGTATGAAGGTTGACTGTCTTGCAGAACCTTCTCTAATTGATGTTGGGACTCCGCAGATACTAGCCGAGTCACCGAGAAACGTAGAGTAGTTCCACGTGATGTGGAAGTTGTAGGTGCAGGAAGGTTGACTGTCGTTCAGAATCTTCTCGAATTGAAGATGGGACTCCGCAGGTTCTAGTGAGTCGCCGAGAAACGAAGAGTAGTTCCACGTGATGTGGATGATGAATGTGTATGAAGGTTGACTGTCGTGCAGAACCTTCTCGAATTGAAGATGGGACTCCGCAGGTACTAGCCGAGTCGCCGAGAAACGAAGAGTAGTTCCACGTGATGTGGAAGTTGTAGGTGCAGGAAGGTTGACTGTCGTGCAGAATCTTCTCGAATTGAAGATGGGACTCCGCAGGTTCTAGTGAGTCGCCGAGAAACGAAGAGTGTTTCCACGTGATGTGGAAGTTGTAGGTGCAGGAAGGTTGACTGTCGTTCAGAATCTTCTCGAATTGAAGATGGGACTCCGCAGGTTCTAGTGAGTCGCCGAGAAACGAAGAGTAGTTCCACGTGATGTGGAAGTTGTAGGTGCAGGAAGGTTGACTGTCGTTCAGAATCTTCTCGAATTGAAGATGGGACTCCGCAGGTTCTAGTGAGTCGCCGAGAAACGAAGAGTGTTTCCACGTGATGTGGAAGTTGTAGGTGCAGGAAGGTTGACTGTCGTTCAGAATCTTCTCGAATTGAAGATGGGACTCCGCAGGTTCTAGTGAGTCGCCGAGAAACGAAGAGTGTTTCCACGTGATGTGGAAGTTGTAGGTGCAGGAAGGTTGACTGTCGTTCAGAATCTTCTCGAATTGAAGATGGGACTCCGCAGGTTCTAGTGAGTCGCCGAGAAACGAAGAGTAGTTCCACGTGATGGTGAAGTTATAGGCGTATTAAAATTGACTGTCTTCGCGGGACGTATATTAACTCCACGTGTTAGGTTAAACAATCTGAAACTAAACGAATAATTGACCTCAATAAAATTTCGGTTTAATAATTTTTATAGAATCTGTTTTGACCGAGTATTTGGGAATTGAAACTAAGAAATTATTAGGAATAAAAATGAAAACGACTAGCTAAGCCGAAATTAGTAGAAATCTTTTTTAGTTGACTCTATACAGATTGTTACTTGCCTTGTCTTGCTTGCCCTCTAGTGGACAGCACTGTATTACTTAAAGCGTAATTACTGAAACATCGTCCACCAAATTACCTACATATCTGTAGAGTTAATTTCACACGTAAATATTAGCTGATGAAGGAATTGCAAACCAGTAGGGACAAAATTGAGAAATGTGTTTGGTCAAGGAAATTATTATCTACGGTCGAATCCGGATTAGAACGCAGATTTTTAACTTTAACAAAATACCTATTTACATTTTTGTCTGGACACGGACTATACTATTCTAAATTAAACACTAAAAGTTAATGGAATCTGTTTCATATTCGTTCTGAAAACTGTAAGATGAAACACTATATCGCATGTGCGGGAATGTAATATTTGGCCTGACACCTTTCAGGAATACCAAAAACTGAAGCTCAATATTTTTAGGATGTAAGTTTACTAATCATTTAAATTTGATTTGAATCATTTTGAGTGTCTAAAGAAATAATGGACAACAGCTAGATATTATTGAAATTATTTGAAGTATTTTTGACCGATGCGTTAGGGAGCGACAAGTGGTAACCCTCTTATCCTCTCTGGGTAACCAGCAGTAAGGTTTTTTTTATCCTTCAGAGCAATTTTCCCCTGGTAAACTATATTTAGCATATACAGGGTCATACGGATTAAAAGGGATAAAAAATATAAAAATTAGAATAGTAAAAGTGTCAATCTTAAGAATTTATTGGTAAAATGTTCGTGTGGAGTGTCAAGTGTGGAGGGTTGGAGTTGCAAACAGGTATATAATAAAAACTTTTAAATGGGGTGTTATAGGTGATAATTAAAAATAAAATGGGTTAATATAATTACTAATGGAAACTTTTAAAAAGAACAGGGGTAGAGTGACCAATATGGGTGTCGTTGAAATAAATATGGTATCTTGTAAAATTAGTATTAGAGGGAATTGCGTGCCGTAATATCAGAGGAGGCAGTTTGAGAAAGGAGAAGCTGAGCAGATTACAGAAGATGTGGTAGTTATGAGTAATAAAAATGTTAGGGCAATATAGGATATTATTGAGGTTACATCAGACCTTAACACCACAACAACGACAGTAAAATGAAAAATCACTTAACACTATATATCCGTGAATCGTCAATAGTATTTTGGCCCAATCTATGAATTTTAATAATACTGTATTCGCATATAGTATTACACTCTGACGCTACATATACAAAATTTATTATTAATTTGAATGTTACTCACTAGTCGTTCGTAAAATAAATCTTCTTAGATGCTCCGAAGTAAGCTGTCGCTTTCAAAGGAATGAAATAATTTCCCTGGTAACGGAACCGATTGTTTTCACAGGAACGCACAGGTCATTATTGGTGAAGGTTCCTTGAAATTTTTAAAATTTAATTAATATTTTTCTTATTAAATGGACCTTTTAATATGTTAAACCTGCTTGATTTAGACTTGCAAGATGTGTTCTATATTCAGACCTTGTATTTTTTCTAAGAACTTTTTAAGTAATAGTGCACAAATAAATCTCTTGAAATTGAGTTCTTCTTGACTTTCGTATAATAATTTTGCCTTGTGAGTAATTAGTAATTCATCTTCAGTACGTCTTTAACAACATGATTTAATTATTTAATGCTTTAAATTCAAATGGTAGGAATATATATCAAACTGTAAACGAAAAGTAAGGTATAATATATTGCCAAATCTGAATACCTGCAGATATAGCTTAGAGTTATCAAGATGTACTGCAAGAAATGTAGACTCGGGTTCGAGTCCCAACCGACTTTGTTAGCCATTAAGTTTTAGTATTTTCTGTTCCGAGAATGTTCTACTTCTGGAATATTCCATGTATATATAAATTGAATTCCAAATCGGCGTCAGTCTTGTGCAGTACTAGCTTTGTACTGCTCTTCGCCATTGAATATAACTTCTACGTGTTTGTGTTATTGTTTCGCACGATCCCTCAGAAACGTGATAATATTAATTACATATATTAATTAATATTCGTCAGAAAAATAAAGTTTAAAAAGGAATTAAACTTTCTTCAAGCCAAAGTTATGATATAAAAGACGTTATGAAAACAAACTTTTGGTAAGGGCAGTTAATTAATAATATCGAAATAAAAGAAGAGTTTACTGACATGGTATAGTATACTTAGATATTAATATATGAAATTGTTTATATTTTTTTAAAAAATTGACAATTCCAGAGATGAAATATCAAAGCACGAAACTTTGTTATTTTTATTTAACGTCGTTAAACTAAAATGGTCATGAGAGATTCCAGCAATCATGAAAGGGAAAGTTTTACACAGTTTGATAACAGAGTAAAGCTATCTTTAACTAAATGTATAGAAAATTAAAAATTGAACATGGAAATTGATCAGAACATAATATATGATATACGATATTAAGGCTATCCTAGAGGAAGAGTAGAACTTGAGGATTAATAGAGCGAAAACACAAGTGCTCGTATATAAAATGGGAAATAGCGGAATAATAAGGGGTGTTAGATTGGGAAGCTATATTTTTATGTAAGTTAAGGAAGCATCATTAGGTTAAGGAAGCAAAATTAACAAGGGATGGTAGATGTGCAGTATATATCAAGAGTATAAATACACAGGAAAAAAGGATTTAACATAAGAATAGAAATTATGAACGATTAATGTAAGCATGAATAGTTTGAAAGAATTATTAATAATGATCATATGGAAAGTGGCATTATATTAGTGAGAATTATGCAGACAGAGAAAGAATAGAAACTTGGGAAAAATGCAGTTTTAGGAGAATGTTAAGAAACAGGTGGGTGGATAGAGAAACTAACAGAAGATCTCACCAGAATTAGGGAAGAGGAACAAATTGTAGGAATTCGGCCAAGAGAAGGTAATAGAATAATTAGCCATGTTTTGAGATATATGATAATAGAATTAGAAGGAAGTGTTATGGTAATAAGAAATGACGGAGGCGAAGGATGGAATTCTGTAAGCAGATCAGGGAGGATGTGGGATGTAGTAGGTATTGCAGAGCTGAAAACGCTTTAAAGGGAAAGGTAGCATGTAGGGTTGAATCTGATCAGACGTAGAATTGAAACTACAACAAGAACTAAATCTACGTTGGTTATGAAATTCACAATCTTAATTATTGCTGCAGGGCTGATACGGAACTTGTCTTTGGTGAAGGAGGCAATTGTCAATCTTCTAATGGGGGATATCTTTCTGTGGTTGATGTGAATATGTGGGACGGTTAGGGCCAACTCATACGCGCTGCATTCCGGCTGCTGTTTTCTACAGAAAAAATCGACATTGGGTTTAAGATACGGACCTTTCGATGTCCTGTTGGGTATCAACGATTGTAGACAGGCAATTCTTCCTTTATCGATAACCTTACAGTTTATGAGCAAGAATCAGTTTCAGAGTTGATGTAAATAATATGTTTCTTGATGCGCGTTGTTACCTTAGCCTTAGTAACTCTTCCCGTGATAAAATGGTAGAGAACTTATAAAATATCCCGCGATACTCTCCGCCGTGATGCCGTGATGAAATGTAACTTTACTGGTCCGAAATTTAGGCAGAATCTTATTTTATATAATGAAAATTTATATCAAGAAATTATATATTTATTAAATACTAGCTAGGTGCCCGGCTATGTGCGGTTAATGATATATATATATATATATATGGTCGGTACTGAACATTCTACGGCAATCTCTTTGCAACACCTGATTATATCATCAACGAGAGAGTCATGGTTTTGAAGATTTATGTTTTCTCGGCACTTTCTATAAAAGAAGTAATTTTCATCATAAACATCGCTATAATTCAGTATTTCAAAAAGGTCAGGAAATCTGTTGATATTTTTAATAAGCGCGTTCATACGTCGTTGCTGTCGCCTCACGCGAGTCACTTTCATACGTGCGGCTGCGACGACGGAGTCCTCCAAGTTCCAGAAAAGCTATCAAAAGTATCATTACTTAAATAAATTTTCATTTATATGTAGGACTTACAATCGTCTTGCTTGAAGGGCTACGTGAGGGCATACTGCATTCACTGTATTCGGTTGTATGAACAGATATGCATAACGGACAGATCTTATAAGTAGAAGTGTAGTTGTCGGGGCCCTTGTCAACCCTTGGCTACATTGCTCTTCCTTCCATAGCGCAAATTTTCAAGTCCCTTTCTATTATATTAATGAGGATTCGCCTTATCAGGATCACACTCATATAGCCTGTTAACCACCCCCAAAAAATCTACTTAACGCACCAATGACGAGAGAAGGAAATGCTTACCCAATATATTAAATGTTTTTAAAATAGGAAATAATTTGACAATTTAGAAATGTAATATAAACCAATGTTTGATTTTATTGGGTAACAGGCTACATTAAGATGATCCACCAATTTAATAGCAAAGAAGGGAGTTGAGAATAGGGGATGCGGAAGAGAGGGGACGGAAGCTTTAAGTTCGATATTCACCTAAAATAGCAAATCCTATAAAACTTGCCTCATGTAATTTGGACTACTGAGTGATTGTCTAACGCTGTACCTCGACCAGTTTAGGATGCAGCTGCAAACTGAAACATACACAACTCACGAGTAATTGAGATGCCTCGGCATGGGTTAAAAGTCTACATGAGGGTTATCCTGAAGTAGTCAACTGCTCCTTAATGGTATAGTAAGGAAATTGAAAATGAAAGAAACTGCATCGGTTAGGTCAGACATTGATTACTATTCTTACAACCTTCCAAATGACAGGAGACGAGTTTGCTGTGGAGTCGCAGCATTCACTGCTCCATGTGTCCACCAGTGTTAGGTGGAAGTTGGCCGACTGATCCAATGGGATCAGCGGAAAACGTTTGCCATATTACCAAGGTCTTTAACAGCGGTACATATACCTCCTAAATAGGTGAACGTGTCTCGGCGTGTGAGAACTTTGAAGAACCCCAGAGAGATCGAGGTATTCCCCACATAAACAGGTGAGACACGTAGTCACTCTGGCGAAAAGCGCCTGCAAGAGAAAACTCCCACAGGCACTGTTGTGATCGTTAATTTACTGTCTGATGGCCAGGAACGGGGCTTAACGTAGTTTTGGAAATAAATAGAAAAAGAAGAGAATGCAGGTGATGGACGAGATTTCAGATAGGGAAGTTATGGGAGAGGAATGGTAAGCGACACCTAAGACAGGCAGTTATAGACTAGAAAGCCAGATGACAAAGGCAGGTTTTTGTGTCCGCCGTTTACTAAGAAAAAGAATTAATTTCCTTTGCATGTTACAAATTGTAAATTAACATTATATATAGACATAGCCAAATGAGTATATATTGTAACGTATTATTTAAAAAAATATTAATTGATTAATTTGGATGACATAAAACAAGGAAAAACTATGGTTAGTGTATGGTGGGGAAATTTAATTAAAAGTATAACCAACTTCAGAGCTGAAATTGAAGGCTGTGTATATTTAAAAGAATAAGTGTTTACTGCATTTTCTTTTTAGGTTACTTCTTACTTGTTGAAAAGAATCGTTCTCCACTGCGTGTTTTTATCCTGGTGGTATTGAATGCGTCCTCACGGTGACGTCATCAGTCTGCGACCTGATGCCTCCGATCTCCTCTGAACAGCTCTCCACGCTCCACCGCAAACTTTATACGTGTTATAGGCTGCTATAGCTGAATATACTTTAATAATCAATTGAAATATCATGTACATTTCTTCACAACTTTTTATCACATTCTCCTCTATTTTATTTTCAAACACGTGTAGCCGCCAGCGAGTCTCCTACTCCCAACGATGATAAAACCAACTCCTCACTTCTTTTTCCTCTTAAATGAAAAAACACAATCTCGGCACAAAGAAAACTAATTTTAATATATTTTATAAAATTTTAACGTGCTTATTATTTAGTTTACCATTTCTTTTTATTAAAATAAATTAAAATTCTTCTTTTAAAATCATAGCAATCTCTTCTAAGGTAACAGTTGCAGGAATTTACGATTTTAAAATATTCTCTGAGCTACAACTATTCGTACCCGCTTCTAAATCAAATGGCATATTGAAAATTCTCTAGAATTATATTACATAATCCAATCTCCTGTGGTGCAGTGGTATGAGACTGTACGTATCACCATGGTTGCGAGTTCAGGTCCTGACTATACATAGTCTGAAATTTTCCACCTTTTGAAACATGCCTTTATTCAATATAATGATTGTACTACTTCTTCTGCATCCACATAGCACACATATAATAGTGGTGTTATTTTTATTTATTTGAAGGTACTATACAGACGTTGGTCCAATTACGTAGATACCATGCATGTGTTAAAAATAGATTTAGAAATAGAAACATTCATATACAACAACTGCAGGGAACATTTTATTAGAGTACAACTTTTTCTTATATTAACGAGGTTAGTTACAAATGTAAAAATAAATTTACAAATATATTTACTAATAAAGAAGAAAATGTGATTATTGAGAAAAGACTTTCTACTATAAAGAACACTATGTGTGTTAATAGAAGAGAAGAAACACTGTGAAAGTTATCATTGTAGATTAGTATAAACTTCACTTCACAAAAAAGACGCCAAAAAGTTGCGATTGAAAATAAGGATGGAAATAAGTGTCTGTCAGAAAGGTAAACGATTCCCTGCGGTATCTGCCAGGGCTCAATTTACTTTTCATTATTTACATTAACGATTTATTTAATTATTTTGATCCCTTTAAACAAGTCCTCTACGCATACGCCTCAAATTTGCTTATCACGGACAGCGACTCGGATACTTTATGCGAGAAAGTTGATACTGCGACGTGCCGTCTCAATCTTTGGTTCACTGCAAAAAAATTTGCTCTTAACCTAGAGAAATTCAAAATCGTTAACTTCAGAGCAAACACAAACAGTTTATCTCCTAACTTGGAAAGCATTTCAGAGCACGCGCCTTTTCTTGGTCTACTGACTGACAATAATTTGAAATGGAATCACCACATAAAAAAACTATCGCTAAAACTCAGCAAAATCTGTTTTACAATACGAGTGTTAGCTCTGAAATGATGTACCACACATAATTTCATTCTATCATGTGTTACGGTATTGCAAACTGGGGTCATTCGGATCACGCGCTTCACATTGTTAAACTACAAAAGCGGGCCGTACAAATAGTATCTGGTGCGGAAGAATAAAAGCATTAAAGGTTCAAAAATGATTCATAAAGAATTGTAAAGCTCTGTTAATGAATGGAGCGTAATGTTCACTGAAAGAGTTTGTAGATAGGAATGGCTAAAAGTTTGCTGGTGTCCTATCAAATACTCCTATTATTTTAGAACTATACTCTATCTGACTTATTTTCGTTTACATGTTGGACGGTAACCTACGCACGATCTTCTTCTGCCTCCTCCGTCGACTGAAAATTAAAGATTAAATTTTATCTATCCTCTTTTTGTTCTTCAATTCTTAATTGTAAAATTTGCTATATTTCTTGTAATATTATATTTGAAGTATCGTATTTCCTCAACCGAGGACTAATGGATAGAGTAATAATAATCTGAAAATCTAATGAATCTGAAATCTGTTATTATACCTCTTGAATTGTTTGTGCGTAGTATAGACAGTTTTGATAAAGAATGATAAAATATGGATTAATTGACGAAATGTAATACATGTTATGATGGGATAGCTTTCGAAAGGTTCAATAAAAATATAATTGCCAATTAACTAATCAATATGCTATGTGACTTGGGGTTTATCAATGTTTCAGAAAATAAATTTATGATCTTCAATGATTGGCATTATATGGGATAAATTCCGAGGCATTTACTATATGAGAATATATTCGGCAAGTTACATTACGGAATTTAATATTAATATATTTAATTAACGTAGTTGAATAACTGTCACTGTTACTTCAATATTTTGGCGTAAACTATCACAAGTCACAAACTGGACTAATTAGAAAACCTCAGATGTTTGTGGTACTATAACCTAATTAATTTAAAATATCGTCAATATTTACACTATAGTATAATAATGTAAAACGGCTGAGGCCAATATGTATCGAGTACTCTTCAAAAAACTTGAGCAGCAGAATTTTTAATACAAGGTATTAAAATGACATATTAAAACAAATTAAAAGATGAAAAATATGATTTAGGAATTTGTAGATGGCCAGTCCTCAGGTGTACAATCAATGAAGGAAGTTGCCTACTAACTGGACATTTCTATACTAATCAATACGTAGACTTATTTATGAATTAACAAATACAAGTTAACTTTAATAATTTTATTATGATTCCAGTTCCAAAAAATATCACAGTGAATTTTGAAAGTATAACTACTTTTGATACTTCTTAATCGTAAATTAGTTGCAAGTGTCTTACAAAAATTAAAACAGTCCAGAGTAAGGTATGTTGAGAGGTTTTGAATGGTACAATTTGTCTTGTTATGGAAACACTCTAATTTTATGTTTGACTGTTATTTACGAATCAATGATGTGTTGCAAAATGTGATCGAAGTCACTGTTTGAATCGAATCCTCCTACCGATGTTAATGGCCATGATTAACACATCCTTGTGGCTCATCTTTGGGCGCATTTCAACAGTTATCATTATGGAATGTACACTTCATAAATATTTTCAATCGAAAAAGATTGTTTTATTCAGGTGAAAAAAAGTTCTGGTCGTTTGATACATTTAGATGCATGCATAATCTGTGAACATAAATTAAATATTATTATAATTTAAAATAAAAAGTTCTGATAACAATTAAAGTTATAATTAATGTTAAACATTACGTTTCAATATTCCAAAAGAGTTCCTGTAAATTAACGTTTTAAAATCGTAACAATTCGACACAACGAACCTATCGATGTCGGTATGAGATGAAATAGATTCATCTGGATATAAGCTTCTTCGAATCTAAGCAAGGGTTTTGATATATGTCCAGTAAAGATTATTATTCTAGAAAAATTTCGAAGCTAAATAGTGTTCATGACGTATTCCAGCCCAGTAAAGTAGCTTTAAAATGTGATGAATCTGTAGAGACTTCTAACCTGGATGTTAAGGTTCCGGAATTGAAGATGGGACTCCGCAGGTACTAGCCCAGTCTATGAGAAACGAAGAGAAGGTCGACATGATGTTGAAGATTTAGGTGCAGGAAGATTGACTGTTGTGCAGAACCTTCTCGAATTGAAGACGGGACTCCGCAGGTACTGGCCGAGTCGCCGAGACACGAAGAGAAGTTTCACGTGATGTGGAAGTTGTAGTTGTATGAAGGTTGACTGTCTTGCATAACCTTCTCTAATTGAAGATGGGACTCCGCAGTTACTGGCCGAGTCGCCGAGACACGAAGATAAGTTCCATGTGTCGTGTAAGTTGTAGTTGTATGAAGGTTGACTGACTTGCATAACCTTCTAAATTTGAAGATGGGACTCCACAGATACTAGCCGAGTCACCGAGAAACGAAGAGAAGTTCCACGTGATGTGCAAGTTGTAGTTGTATGAATTTTGACTGTCTTGCATAACCTTCTGGAATTGAAGATGGGACTCCGCAGGTTCTAGTGAGTCGCGGAGAAACGAAGAGTGTTTCCACGTGATGTGGAAGTTGTAGGTGCAGGAATGTTGACTGTCGTTCTGAATCTTCTCGAACTGAAGATGCGACTCCACCGGTTCTAGTGAGTCGCCGAGAAACGAAGAGTAGTTCCACGTGATGTGGATGATGAATGTGTTTGAAGGTTGACTGTCTTGCAGAACCTTCTCTAATTGATGTTGGGACTCCGCAGTTACAAGCCGAGTCACCGAGAAACGAAGAGAAGTTTTACGTGATGTGGAAGTTGTAGTTGTATGAAGGTTGACTGTGTTACATAACCTTCTGGAATTGAAGATGGGACTCCGCAGTTACTGGCCGAGTCGCCGAGACACGAAGATTAGTTCCACGTGACGTGGAAGTTGATGGTTTATGAAGGTTGACTGTAGTGCAGAATCTTCTCTAATTGATGTTGGGACTCCGCAGGAACTAGACGAGTCACCGAGAAACGAAGAGAAGTTCCACGAGATGTGGAAGTTGTAGTTGTATGAAGGTTGACTGTCTTGCATAACCTTCTAAATTTGAAGATGGGACTCCGCAGATACTAGCCGAGTCACCGAGAAACGAAGATAAGTTGCACGTGATGTGGAAGATTTAGGTGCAGGAGGATTGACTGTCGTGCAGAACCTTCTCTAATTGAAGATGGGACTCCGCAGATACTAGCCGAGTCACCGAGAAACGAAGATAAGTTGCACGTGATGTGGAAGATTTAGGTGCAGGAGGATTGACTGTCGTGCAGAACCTTCTCTAATTGAAGATGGGACTCCGCAGGTTCTAGTGAGTCGCCGAGAAACGAAGAGTGTTTCCACGTGATGTGGAAGTTGTAGGTGCAGGAAGGTTGACTGTCGTTCAGAATCTTCTCGAACTGAAGATGGGACTCCACCGGTTCTAGTGAGTCACCGAGAAACGAAGAGTAGTTCCACGTGATGTGGATGATGAATGTGTATGAAGGTTGACTGTAGTGCAGAACCTTCTCTAATTGATGTTGGGACTCCGCAGATACTAGCCGAGTCGCCGAGAAACGAAGAGTAGTTCCACGTGATGCGGAAGTTGTAGTTGTATGAAGGTTGACTGTCATGCAGAATCTTCTCGAACTGAAGATGGGACTCCACCGGTTCTAGTGAGTCACCGAGAAACGAAGAGTAGTTCCACGTGATGTGGATGATGAATGTGTATGAAGGTTGACCGTTGTGCCGAACCTTCTCCAATTGAAGTTGGGACTCCGGTGGTAATAACCGAGTCGCCGAGAAACGCAGAGTTGTTCCACGTGATGTGGAAGTTGTAGGTGCAGGAAGGTTGATATTTGTGCAGAATCGTCTCGAATTGAAGATGGGACTCCGCAGGTTCTAGTTAGTCGCCGAGAAACGAAGATAAGTTCCACGTGACGTGGATGGTGAATGTGTATGAAGGTTGACTGTCTTGCAGAACCTTCTCTAATTGATGTTGGGACTCCGCAGATACTAGCCGAGTCACCGAGAAACGTAGAGTAGTTCCACGTGATGTGGAAGTTGTAGGTGCAGGAAGGTTGACTGTCGTTCAGAATCTTCTCGAATTGAAGATGGGACTCCGCAGGTTCTAGTGAGTCGCCGAGAAACGAAGAGTGTTTCCACGTGATGTGGAAGTTGTAGGTGCAGGAAGGTTGACTGTCGTTCAGAATCTTCTCGAACTGAAGATGGGACTCCACCGGTTCTAGTGAGTCACCGAGAAACGAAGAGTAGTTCCACGTGATGTGGATGATGAATGTGTATGAAGGTTGACTGTCGTGCAGAATCGTCTCGAATTGAAGATGGGACTCCGCAGGTTCTAGTGAGTCGCCGAGAAACGAAGAGTAGTTCCACGTGATGTGGATGATGAATGTGTATGAAGGTTGACTGTCTTGCAGAACCTTCTCTAATTGATGTTGGGACTCCGCAGATACTAGCCGAGTCACCGAGAAACGTAGAGTAGTTCCACGTGATGTGGAAGTTGTAGGTGCAGGAAGGTTGACTGTCGTTCAGAATCTTCTCGAATTGAAGATGGGACTCCGCAGGTTCTAGTGAGTCGCCGAGAAACGAAGAGTGTTTCCACGTGATGTGGAAGTTGTAGGTGCAGGAAGGTTGACTGTCGTTCAGAATCTTCTCGAATTGAAGATGGGACTCCGCAGGTTCTAGTGAGTCGCCGAGAAACGAAGAGTAGTTCCACGTGATGTGGATGATGAATGTGTATGAAGGTTGACTGTCTTGCAGAACCTTCTCTAATTGATGTTGGGACTCCGCAGATACTAGCCGAGTCACCGAGAAACGTAGAGTAGTTCCACGTGAGGTGGATGGTGAATGTGTATGAAGGTTGACTGTCTTGCAGAACCTTCTCTAATTGAAGATGGGACTCCGCAGTTACTGGCCGAGTCGCCGAGACACGAAGATAAGTTCCACGTGATGTGGAAGTTGATGGTTTATGAAGGTTGACTGTCGTGCAGAATCTTCTCTAATTGAAGATGGGACTCCGCAGGTACTAGCCGAGTCGCCGAGAAACGAAGAGTAGTTCCACGTGATGTGGAAGTTGTAGGTGCAGGAAGGTTGACTGTCTTGCATAACCTTCTGGAATTGAAGATGGGACTCCGCAGGTTCTAGTGAGTCGCCGAGAAACGAAGAGTAGTTCCACGTGATGCGGAAGTTGTAGTTGTATGAAGGTTGACTGTCATGCAGAATCTTCTCGAACTGAAGATGGGACTCCGCAGATACTAGCCGAGTCACCGAGAAACGAAGATAAGTTGCACGTGATGTGGAAGATTTAGGTGCAGGAGGATTGACTGTCGTGCAGAACCTTCTCTAATTGAAGATGGGACTCCGCAGGTTCTAGTGAGTCGCCGAGAAACGAAGAGTGTTTCCACGTGATGTGGAAGTTGTAGGTGCAGGAAGGTTGACTGTCGTTCAGAATCTTCTCGAACTGAAGATGGGACTCCACCGGTTCTAGTGAGTCACCGAGAAACGAAGAGTAGTTCCACGTGATGTGGATGATGAATGTGTATGAAGGTTGACTGTCTTGCAGAACCTTCTCTAATTGATGTTGGGACTCCGCAGATACTAGCCGAGTCACCGAGAAACGTAGAGTAGTTCCACGTGATGTGGAAGTTGTAGGTGCAGGAAGGTTGACTGTCATGCAGAATCTTCTCGAACTGAAGATGGGACTCCACCGGTTCTAGTGAGTCACCGAGAAACGAAGAGTAGTTCCACGTGATGTGGATGATGAATGTGTATGAAGGTTGACCGTCGTGCAGAACCTTCTCCAATTGAAGTTGGGACTCCGGTGGTAATAACCGAGTCGCCGAGAAACGAAGAGTAGTTCCACGTGATGTGGAAGTTGTAGGTGCAGGAAGGTTGATTGTTGTGCAGAATCGTCTCGAATTGAAGATGGGACTCCACAGGTTCTAGTTAGTCGCCGAGAAACGAAGATAAGTTCCACGTGACGTGGATGGTGAATGTGTATGAAGGTTGACTGTCTTGCAGAACCTTCTCTAATTGATGTTGGGACTCCGCAGATACTAGCCGAGTCACCGAGAAACGTAGAGTAGTTCCACGTGATGTGGAAGTTGTAGGTGCAGGAAGGTTGACTGTCGTTCAGAATCTTCTCGAATTGAAGATGGGACTCCGCAGGTTCTAGTGAGTCGCCGAGAAACGAAGAGTGTTTCCACGTGATGTGGAAGTTGTAGGTGCAGGAAGGTTGACTGTCGTTCAGAATCTTCTCGAATTGAAGATGGGACTCCGCAGGTTCTAGTGAGTCGCCGAGAAACGAAGAGTAGTTCCACGTGATGTGGAAGTTGTAGGTGCAGGAAGGTTGACTGTCGTGCAGAACCTTCTCTAATTGAAGATGGGACTCCGCAGGTACTAGCCGAGTCGCCGAGAAACGAAGAGAAGTTTCACGTGATGTGGAAGATTTAGGTGCAGGAAGGTTGACTGTCGTCCAGAATCTTCTCGAATTGAAGATGGGACTCCACCGGTTCTAGTGAGTCACCGAGAAACGAAGAGTAGTTCCACGTGATGTGGATGATGAATGTGTATGAAGGTTGACCGTCGTGCCGAACCTTCTCCAATTGAAGTTGGGACTCCGCAGGTTCTAGAGAGTCGCCGAGAAACGAAGAGTGTTTCCACGTGATGTGGAAGTTGTAGGTGCAGGAAGGTTGACTGTCGTTCAGAATCTTCTCGAATTGAAGATGGGACTCCGCAGGTTCTAGTGAGTCGCCGAGAAACGAAGAGTAGTTCCACGTGATGTGGATGATGAATGTGTATGAAGGTTGACTGTCTTGCAGAACCTTCTCTAATTGATGTTGGGACTCCGCAGATACTAGCCGAGTCACCGAGAAACGTAGAGTAGTTCCACGTGATGTGGAAGTTGTAGGTGCAGGAAGGTTGACTGTCGTTCAGAATCTTCTCGAATTGAAGATGGGACTCCGCAGGTTCTAGTGAGTCGCCGAGAAACGAAGAGTAGTTCCACGTGATGTGGAAGTTGTAGGTGCAGGAAGGTTGACTGTCGTTCAGAATCTTCTCGAACTGAAGATGGGACTCCACCGGTTCTAGTGAGTCACCGAGAAACGAAGAGTAGTTCCACGTGATGTGGATGATGAATGTGTATGAAGGTTGACTGTCTTGCAGAACCTTCTCTAATTGATGTTGGGACTCCGCAGATACTAGCCGAGTCGCCGAGAAACGAAGAGTAGTTCCACGTGATGTGGAAGTTGTAGGTGCAGGAAGGTTGACTGTCATGCAGAATCTTCTCGAACTGAAGATGGGACTCCACCGGTTCTAGTGAGTCACCGAGAAACGAAGAGTAGTTCCACGTGATGTGGATGATGAATGTGTATGAAGGTTGACTGTCTTGCAGAACCTTCTCTAATTGATGTTGGGACTCCGCAGATACTAGCCGAGTCACCGAGAAACGTAGAGTAGTTCCACGTGATGTGGAAGTTGTAGGTGCAGGAAGGTTGACTGTCGTTCAGAATCTTCTCGAATTGAAGATGGGACTCCGCAGGTTCTAGTGAGTCGCCGAGAAACGAAGAGTGTTTCCACGTGATGTGGAAGTTGTAGGTGCAGGAAGGTTGACTGTCGTGCAGAATCTTCTCGAATTGAAGATGGGACTCCGCAGGTTCTAGTGAGTCGCCGAGAAACGAAGAGTAGTTCCACGTGAGGTGGATGGTGAATGTGTATGAAGGTTGACTGTCTTGCAGAACCTTCTCTAATTGATGTTGGGACTCCGCAGATACTAGCCGAGTCACCGAGAAACGTAGAGTAGTTCCACGTGATGTGGAAGTTGTAGGTGCAGGAAGGTTGACTGTCGTTCAGAATCTTCTCGAATTGAAGATGGGACTCCGCAGGTTCTAGTGAGTCGCCGAGAAACGAAGAGTGTTTCCACGTGATGTGGAAGTTGTAGGTGCAGGAAGGTTGACTGTCGTTCAGAATCTTCTCGAATTGAAGATGGGACTCCGCAGGTTCTAGTGAGTCGCCGAGAAACGAAGAGTGTTTCCACGTGATGTGGAAGTTGTAGGTGCAGGAAGGTTGACTGTCGTTCAGAATCTTCTCGAACTGAAGATGGGACTCCACCGGTTCTAGTGAGTCACCGAGAAACGAAGAGTAGTTCCACGTGATGTGGATGATGAATGTGTATGAAGGTTGACTGTCTTGCAGAACCTTCTCTAATTGATGTTGGGACTCCGCAGATACTAGCCGAGTCACCGAGAAACGTAGAGTAGTTCCACGTGATGTGGAAGTTGTAGGTGCAGGAAGGTTGACTGTCGTTCAGAATCTTCTCGAATTGAAGATGGGACTCCGCAGGTTCTAGTGAGTCGCCGAGAAACGAAGAGTGTTTCCACGTGATGTGGAAGTTGTAGGTGCAGGAAGGTTGACTGTCGTTCAGAATCTTCTCGAACTGAAGATGGGACTCCACCGGTTCTAGTGAGTCACCGAGAAACGAAGAGTAGTTCCACGTGATGTGGAAGTTGTAGGTGCAGGAAGGTTGACTGTCGTGCAGAATCTTCTCGAATTGAAGATGGGACTCCGCAGGTTCTAGTGAGTCGCCGAGAAACGAAGAGTAGTTCCACGTGATGTGGAAGTTGTAGGTGCAGGAAAGTTGACTGTCGTTCAGAATCCTCTCGAATTGAAGATGGGACTCCGCAGGTTCTAGTGAGTCGCCGAGAAACGAAGAGTGTTTCCTTGTGATGTGGAAGTTGTAGGTGCAGGAAGGTTGACTGTCGTTCAGAATCTTCTCGAATTGAAGATGGGACTCCGCAGAATCTAGTGAGTCGCCGAGAAACGAAGAGTAGTTCCACGGGTTGTGGAAGTTGTAGGCGTATTAAAGTTGACTGTCTTCGCGGGACGTATATTACCTCCACGTGTTAGGTTCAACAATCTGAAACTAAACGAATAATTGACCTCATTAAAATTACGGTTTAATAATTTTTATAGAATATGTTTTGACTGAGTATTTGGGAATTGAAACTAAGAAATTATTAGCGTAATTACTGAAACATCGTCCACCAAATTACCTACATATCTGTAGAGTTAAATTCACACGTAAATATTAGCTGATGAAGGAATTGCAAAGCAGTAGGGAGAAAATTGAGAAATATGTTTGGTCAAAGAAATTATTATCTACGGTCGAATCCCGATTAGAACGCAGATTTTTAATTTTAACAAAAGACATATTTACATTTTTGTCTGGACACGGACTATACTATTCTAAATTAAACACTAAAATTTAATGGAATCTGTTTCATATTCGTTCTGAAAACAATAATATTAAACACTATATCGCATGTGCGCGAATGTAATATTTGGCCTGACACCTTTCAGGAACACCAAAAACTGAAGCTCAATATTTTTAGGATGTAAGTTTACCAATCATTTAAATTTGATTTGAATCATTTTGAGTGTCTAAAGAAATAATGGACAACAGCTAGATATTATTGAAATTATTTGAAGTATTTTTGACCGATGCGTTAGGGAGCGACAAGTGGTAACCCTCTTATCCTCTCTGGGTAACCAGCAGTAAGGTTTTTTTTTATCCTTCAGAGCAATTTTCCCCTGGTAAACTATATTTAGCATATACAGGGTCATACGGATTAAAAGGGATAAAAATATAAAAATTAGAATAGTAAAAGTGTCAATCTTAAGAATTTATTGGTAAAATGTTCGTGTGGAGTGTCAAGTGTGTAGGGTTGGAGTTGCAAAGAGGTATATAATAAAAACTTTTAAATGGGGTGTTATAGGTGATAATTAAAAATAAAATGGGTTAATATAATTACTAATGGAAACTTTTAAAAAGAACAGGGGTAGAGTGACCAATATGGGTGTCGTTGAAATAAATATGGTATCTTGTAAAATTAGTATTAGAGGGAATTGCGTGCCGTAATATCAGAGGAGGCAGTTTGAGAAAGGAGAAGCTGAGCAGATTACAGAAGATGTGGTAGTTATGAGTAATAAAAATGTTAGGGCAATATAGGATATTATTGAGGTTACATCAGACCTTAACACCACAACAACGACAGTAAAATGAAAAATCACTTAACACTATATATCCGTGAATCGTCAATAGTATTTTGGCCCAATCTATGAATTTTAATAATACTGTATTCGCATATAGTATTACACTCTGACGCTACATATACAAAATTTATTATTAATTTGAATGTTACTCACTAGTCGTTCGTAAAATAAATCTTCTTAGATGCTCCGAAGTAAGCTGTCGCTTTCAAAGGAATGAAATAATTTCCCTGGTAACGGAACCGATTGTTTTCACAGGAACGCACAGGTCATTATTGGTGAAGGTTCCTTGAAATTTTTAAAATTTAATTAATATTTTTCTTATTAAATGGACCTTTTAATATGTTAAACCTGCTTGATTTAGACTTGCAAGATGTGTTCTATTTTTCAGGCCTTGTATTTTTTCTAAGAACTTTTTAAGTAATAGTGCACAAATAAATCTCTTGAAATTGAGTTCTTCTTGACTTTCGTATAATAATTTTGCCTTGTTAGTAATTAGTAATTCCACTTCAGTACGTCTTTAACAACATGATTTAATTATTTAATGCTTTAAATTCAAATGGTAGGAATATATATCAAACTGTAAACGAAAATTAAGGTATATTGCCACATCTCAATACCTGCAGTGTTAGCTGAGAGTTATCAAGATGTACTGCAAGAAATGTAGACTCGGGTTCGAGTCCCAACCGACTTTGTTAGCCATTAAGTTTTAGTATTTTCTGTTCCGAGAATGTTCTACTTCTGGAATATTCCATGTATATATAAATTGAATTCCAAATCGGCGTCAGTCTTGTGCAGTACTAGCTTTGTACTGCTCTTCGCCATTGAATATAACTTCTACGTGTTTGTGTTATTGTTTCGCACGATCCCTCAGAAACGTGATAATATTAATTACATATATTAATTAATATTCGTCAGAAAAATAAAGTTTAAAAAGGAATTAAACTTTCTTCAAGCCAAAGTTATGATATAAAAGACGTTATGAAAACAAACTTTTGGTAAGGGCAGTTAATTAATAATATCGAAATAAAAGAAGAGTTTACTGACATGGTATAGTATACTTAGATATTAATATATGAAATTGTTTATATTTTTTTAAAAAAATTGACAATTCCAGAGATGAAATATCAAAGCACGAAACTTTGTTATTTTTATTTAACGTCGTTAAACTAAAATGGTCATGAGAGATTCCAGCAATCATGAAAGGGAAAGTTTTACACAGTTTGATAACAGAGTAAAGCTATCTTTAACTAAATGTATAGAAAATTAAAAATTGAACATGGAAATTGATCAGAACATAATATATGATATACGATATTAAGGCTATCCTAGAGGAAGAGTAGAACTTGAGGATTAATAGAGCGAAAACACAAGTGCTCGTATATAAAATGGGAAATAGCGGAATAATAAGGGGTGTTAGATTGGGAAGCTATATTTTTATGGAAGTTAAGGAAGCATCATTAGGTTAAGGAAGCAAAATTAACAAGGGATGGTAGATGTGCAGTATATATCAAGAGTATAAATACACAGGAAAAAAGGATTTAACATAAGAATAGAAATTATGAACGATTAATGTAAGCATGAATAGTTTGAAAGAATTATTAATAATGATCATATGGAAAGTGGCATTATATTAGTGAGAATTATGCAGACAGAAAAAGAATAGAAACTTGGGGAAAATGCAGCTTTAGGAGAATGTTAAGAAACAGGTGGGTGGATAGAGAAACTAACAGAAGAACTCACCAGAATTAGGGAAGAGGAACAAATTGTAGGAATTCGGCCAAGAGAAGGTAATAGAATAATTAGCCATGTTTTGAGATATATGATAATAGAATTAGAAGGAAGTGTTATGGTAATAAGAAATGACGGAGGTGAAGGATGGAATTCTGTAAGCAGATCAGGGAGGATGTGGGATGTAGTAGGTATTGCAGAGCGAAAAGGCTTTAAAGGGAAAGGTAGCATGTAGGGTTGAATCTGATCAGACGTAGAATTGAAACTACAACAAGAACTAAATCTACGTTGGTTATGAAATTCACAATCTTAATTATTGCTGCAGGGCTGATATGGAACTTGTCTTTGGTGAAGGAGGCAATTGTCAATCTTCTAATGGGGGATATCTTTCTGTGGTTGATGTGAATATGTGGGACGGTTAGGGCCAACTCATACGCGCTGCATTCCGGCTGCTGTTTTCTACAGAAAAAATCGACATTGGGTTTAAGATACGGACCTTTCGATGTCCTGTTGGGTATCAACGATTGTAGACAGGCAATTCTTCCTTTATCGATAACCTTACAGTTTATGAGCAAGAATCAGTTTCAGAGTTGATGTAAATAATATGTTTCTTGATGCGCGTTGTTACCTTAGCCTTAGTAACTCTTCCCGTGATAAAATGGTAGAGAACTTATAAAATATCCCGCGATACTCTCCGCCGTGATGCCGTGATGAAATGTAACTTTACTGGTCCGAAATTTAGGCAGAATCTTATTTTATATAATGAAAATTTATATCAAGAAATTATATATTTATTAAATACTAGCTAGGTGCCCGGCTATGTGCGGTTAATGATATATATATATATATATATGGTCGGTACTGAACATTCTACGGCAATCTCTTTGCAACACCTGATTATATCATCAACGAGAGAGTCATGGTTTTGAAGATTTATGTTTTCTCGGCACTTTCTATAAAAGAAGTAATTTTCATCATAAACATCGCTATAATTCAGTATTTCAAAAAGGTCAGGAAATCTGTTGATATTTTTAATAAGCGCGTTCATACGTCGTTGCTGTCGCCTCACGCGAGTCACTTTCATACGTGCGGCTGCGACGACGGAGTCCTCCAAGTTCCAGAAAAGCTATCAAAAGTATCATTACTTAAATAAATTTTCATTTATATGTAGGACTTACAATCGTCTTGCTTGAAGGGCTACGTGAGGGCATACTGCATTCACTGTATTCGGTTGTATGAACAGATATGCATAACGGACAGATCTTATAAGTAGAAGTGTAGTTGTCGGGGCCCTTGTCAACCCTTGGCTACATTGCTCTTCCTTCCATAGCGCAAATTTTCAAGTCCCTTTCTATTATATTAATGAGGATTCGCCTTATCAGGATCACACTCATATAGCCTGTTAACCACCCCCAAAAAATCTACTTAACGCACCAATGACGAGAGAAGGAAATGCTTACCCAATATATTAAATGTTTTTAAAATAGGAAATAATTTGACAATTTAGAAATGTAATATAAACCAATGTTTGATTTTATTGGGTAACAGGCTACATTAAGATGATCCACCAATTTAATAGCAAAGAAGGGAGTTGAGAATAGGGGATGCGGAAGGGAGGGGACGGAAGCTTTAAGTTCGATATTCACCTAAAATAGCAAATCCTATAAAACTTGCCTCATGTAATTTGGACTACTGAGTGATTGTCTAACGCTGTACCTCGACCAGTTTAGGATGCAGCTGCAAACTGAAACATACACAACTCACGAGTAATTGAGATGCCTCGGCATGGGTTAAAAGTCTACATGAGGGTTATCCTGAAGTAGTCAACTGCTCCTTAATGGTATAGTAAGGGAATTGAAAATGAAAGAAACTGCATCGGTTAGGTCAGGCATTGGTTACTATTCTTACAACCTTCCAAATGACAGGAGACGAGTTTGCTGTGGAGTCGCAGCATTCACTGCTCCATGTGTCCACCAGTGTTAGGTGGAAGTTGGCCGACTGATCCAATGGGATCAGCGGAAAACGTTTGCCATATTACCAAGGTCTTTAACAGCGGTACATATACCTCCTAAATAGGTGAACGTGTCTCGGCGTGTGAGAACTTTGAAGAACCCCAGAGAGATCGAGGTATTCCCCACATAAACAGGTGAGACACGTAGTCACTCTGGCGAAAAGCGCCTGCAAGAGAAAACTCCCACAGGCACTGTTGTGATCGTTAATTTACTGTCTGATGGCCAGGAACGGGGCTTAACGTAGTTTTGGAAATAAATAGAAGAAGAGAATGCTGGTGATGGACGAGATTTCAGATAGGGAAGTTATGGGAGAGAAATGGTAAGCGACACCTAAGACAGGCAGTTATAGACTAGAAAGCCAGATGACAAAGGCAGGTTTTTGTGTCCGCCGTTTACTAAGAAAAAGAATTAATTTCCTTTGCATGTTACAAATTGTAAATTAACATTATATATAGACATAGCCAAATGAGTATATATTGTAACGTATTATTTAAAAAAATATTAATTGATTAATTTGGATGACATAAAACAAGGAAAAACTATGGTTAGTGTATGGTGGGGAAATTTAATTAAAAGTATAACCAACTTCAGAGCTGAAATTGAAGGCTGTGTATATTTAAAAGAATAAGTGTTTACTGCATTTTCTTTTTAGGTTACTTCTTACTTGTTGAAAAGAATCGTTCTCCACTGCGTGTTTTTATCCTGGTGGTATTGAATGCGTCCTCACGGTGACGTCATCAGTCTGCGACCTGATGCCTCCGATCTCCTCTGAACAGCTCTCCACGCTCCACCGCAAACTTTATACGTGTTATAGGCTGCTATAGCTGAATATACTTTAATAATCAATTGAAATATCATGTACATTTCTTCACAACTTTTTATCACATTCTCCTCTATTTTATTTTCAAACACGTGTAGCCGCCAGCGAGTCTCCTACTCCCAACGATGATAAAACCAACTCCTCACTTCTTTTTCCTCTTAAATGAAAAAACACAATCTCGGCACAAAGAAAACTAATTTTAATATATTTTATAAAATTTTAACGTGCTTATTATTTAGTTTACCATTTCTTTTTATTAAAATAAATTAAAATTCTTCTTTTAAAATCATAGCAATCTCTTCTAAGGTAACAGTTGCAGGAATTTACGATTTAAAATTATTCTCTGAGCTACAACTATTCGTACCCGCTTCTAAATCAAATGGCATATTGAAAATTCTCTAGAATTATATTACATAATCCAATCTCCTGTGGTGCAGTGGTATGAGACTGTACGTATCACCATGGTTGCGAGTTCAGGTCCTGACTATACATAGTCTGAAATTTTCCACCTTTTGAAACATGCCTTTATTCAAAATAATGATTGTACTACTTCTTCTGCATCCACATAGCACACATATTATAGTGGTGTTATTTTTCTTTATTTGAAGGTACTATACAGACGTTGGTCCAATTACGTAGATACCATGCATGTGTTAAAAATAGATTTAGAAATAGAAACATTCATATACAACAACTGCAGGAAACATATTATTAGAGTACAACTTTTTCTTATAT